>JAIPMN010038239.1:0-21393 GCA_020650975.1 Apostichopus californicus
TGGTGGCAGCGAATGGAAAGCAGTCCATAGAAATAGACAGTCGCTAAGAGCATGAAAGTCTTCGAAGCACGTTGGAGCATGGAGGTAAAAACCATGGATGGAGTAAGCTATAATATACAGTGAGTCCGCCGCTGGGAAGACAGGGTGCAAGCCACGAGGTGAACGTGTAACAAAAAACGCCATTTCAGTTACATTCAGTTCGACCAGACTTTTACTTATTTCATCAGTGGAAGTTTGCCATATACTTACTACGTTAAACAACAGTACTGGCATAACATTAGTCTAGAAGTCAGTTCGACCGGACTTATATTTATTTCATCAGTGGAAGTTTGCCATATACTAAATACGTTAAACAACAGTACTGGCATACCATCAGAGTCTAGAAGTCGTGCTATTTATTCCAATTAGTACTTGTATTGTGCTGAGTGTATAACATCAGCCTAAGGAACAATCAACGTTCCAGACCATTGCTTATGGTTTCTATGCGATGCAGGAGCACGTCCACGCATTATTACTAAATAAGATGTACGAACAGGCAACGATGTATCGTCTGTGAGAAGAGCGCAGCATATTCCTATAGCGGAATTGGCTACTACAGTTCTGGGCTCGTCATTGGAAGGTCTTCCAGTTTCCATACGTTGAAAGCGTAGTGATATCCGTCGTATGCAGTGTGCTGTACAAGGTGCAAAACTTGTTTCTGGTCCAGTCTACTTGCTGTCGGAGTACAACCTCAACGTTAATGGGTGCAGAGGGTGACCTGAACTGACGGAGTTCCAAACAGATACTTTCCATGAACTAAGACGAATTTTTATGACTATCGTAAAATTGTTTCATGTACTATATTGTTGCATACCTGGTAAACAAACCTGGTGAGTGTTACGTAACATTAAGCTAAGCTCGTACAAAGTAGCCTAAGCTTGTAAGGTGGTATATATGGTATAGTGCTACTGCTAGTGTACTAGTGATAACATTCATACATGGGCCTATAAAAGCATAGGTAAAATCAAACCTGGGAATTTGAAATTCTAATCTAGTAGTTAGTATTCAAATACGTTGTTACCAAAATGGGGGATTCATATGTTGGATCTCCACCAGCATTTGATTGGAATTCAAGTGACTTACCAACATCATTTCGAAACTTCAAAAAGCATTGTCGCTTAATGTTTGATGGTCCCATGGCACAATCTGCTAAAACAGGCAAGATACAAGTCACATATGTACTATTGTGGATGGGCCAGCAGGGTATTAACATTGTTGATACATGGAATGTTACAGACACACAACGTGAAAGTTGTGATGAAATTTTTAAGTTGTTTGAGAAACACTTTGAACCAAAGACAAATTATCGGCTAAGCAGGTTCCAACTTCAAAGATTCAGACAAATGCCTTCTGAAAATGTTGATGAATTCATAACCCGCTGCCGAATCCAGGGTAGTAAATGTAAAAATTATCAATCCAACATTACTCTCTTCTTTACTCTCCGACCAGACCTAGTAACATAAACATCTTCTTGTGGACCTTCTGGTTCTGGTGCCAGAATATTTTCTATTTCTGAACTGGGGTCAGAGTTATGGGTTACAATTTCTGACTGGGGTAGATACTTTCCATGAACTAAGCGACCAGTATTTATGGATCAGTTTTGGGACTTCAGTGCGCTTTGCAGGCCACCCATTTAATATAATGTCTTTCAAGACGTTTAACTCTGGGTCTGACTTAGTTTCACTATGAAGTGCCGTAACTTTCTCATCAGAGAATTGAACAAAGTTAACAGTAAAATGTTGTTTTTCCACTGGACCTTCCTCTAGTGGACTCAACCTAGACAATGCATCAGCTATAAGCATATCCTTTCCAGGTTTAAACTGAATCTTCATGTCATAACCTTGCAATCTTAATAATAACCTCTGTAATCTAGGCGGCGCTGCACCTAAGTTCTTCAATTTTATCATTTCAAGTGGCTTGTGGTCACTTTTGACAATGAAATGTTTCCTATAAATATAGGTGTGAAACCTGTCACATGCATACACAACTACCAGCATTTCACGTTCTATGTTGGCATACCTTTGTTCGGTTTCAGTTAGGGCTTTTGATGCAAAATAAACTGGTTTAGAATCTTGCAATAACACACATCCAATTCCTTTCATGGATGCATCCACTTCAATGACACTTTCCTTATTGGGATCAAAATACGCCAAAATTACTTGCTTTCTAATTAGTTCCTTTATCTGGTTAAAGGATTGATTATGGGAGTTTGTCCAATGAAACTCCGTATCGGCCTTCAGTAAGGACCTTAATGGTGAAGAGCAAGTGGAAAGGTTTGGAACAAATGATGACATATACGTGGCTATACCCATAAATTCTTGAAGCTCTTTCTTGTTAGTTGGGGCTTCAATTTTTTCAATAGCCTTAACCTTTTCAGGGTCTGGGTGCACACCTTGCGAGTCATAAATTGACCCAAAGAATTTAATACTTGGCTTCTTGATTTCACACTTCTCGTAATTGAACACGAGTCCCTTCTCTCCTGCCACTTTCATGAGCCTGTGGAGATTTTGATCATGTTCTTCCTCTGTTTTGCCATACACACCTATGTCATCAGAAATTCCAAAAGTACCTGGACATAACTCTGTACCTGGACATAAATCAAGGTTCATGTATTTATAAACTCAAATTAAAATAGGACCATCAACTCAAAAACAAATATCAATGTAGTAATAAACTACTGTTGTGATTATGTTGTTTTAATTTTATTTATATTACTTTTGTGTATTACGCCAACTTTTTCCTTTCGATTGCTCAGATCTGATAAATCGTTTTTTTTTTTTTACGATTTGTCACTTTTACGTCTCAGAAGCATCGCTTGGTTAGATGCGACAATTTTTTTGGATGATTTTACTAAACATATGATACAAAATAGGCCTAGTATATGACATATTAAAATATCAGTAAATAATTATATGTAAAAAAATGGCATTAGAAGTATTCACAAACAGTTAATGTGCTGCACTCACTGTGCGTCGGATATGCGCCGCTAGACAACCAGCTAACCATGAAGGAGACAAAGACAGGCGTAACCTTCTGAATGTATTCCTCGCTTGTGTGTGTGTGTGGTACAACAGTAAAACAAGATAAATGATACATAACAATAATAAAACATTACGAAACTAAATACTGAAATAAATACGATTGTACTCAGAACATGCTAACAAGCCGGTCATTACGTCTATATGATATCTACGACTGAGTATGACAGAGACGAGAATAGACATGGTTTAAATCTAATATCCTAAACTAGAAGAATGTTCCATCAAATTAACTAAACGATTAAGGTATTTCGTCCTTGCAATCAGCACCAATTCCAAGACAGCAAATCAGTATGGAACGCCAAAACGGACATTATTATTCAGTACCTTTTTTGCAGCTTTTACTCCTTCTACAGAAGTAAATGTTGTGTCACATAATGAGAAAAACAATACAAAGTCATTATGCGAGGTTCCTTTTACGCAGCATAATGAGCAATTTTTATTGGGCAGTCTGTCAGCTGTCAATGAAAGGTCGCCATTTCGGACAAAAATTATATTGTCTTTATTATGCAGTTTGTACTGCCTCATAATAACTTCAAGGATAATCGTAGTCATTATGCGGCAATATTTGCAGTCACATAATGACCAAGAAAGAAAAAACTAATTATGCGGCAATGTTATTGTCAAATAAGGACTAACGTAAATCTTACTCATTATGCGTCAGCCTTTACTGCAGCATAACGACTTCGTTAACGTACTCGTTATGCCGAAACATTTACTGCAGCGGAATGACTAAAGCACTCGCCAAAAAGGACATCACTTTATGCGGCACGGCGGCTCTGTTCAAGACAATACTCAGTTGTTTAGTTGAAAGCAGAAGTTAGGAGAATATCTTAGAAATCAGCGCAAGAATTCTCGAATTACTCTCTAATCATCGACCTCACAATTGCAGCGATTGATGTTGAAGAGGTTCACCAAGATCGTAGGCGTCCTGTTAGCAATGGCTGTTCCCTGGATACACTGCAGTATGGCACTTAAAATCGGGTCTGCTCAAATAGCAAGGCGTTTTGGCATATCGCAGAAGCAGGCTGAGCGGTACAGAAAGGCCGATGACTTGCGTATGAAAGTCGTATACTCTACAGGTAGGAGTCCTACTTGGCTTAAAGACTGTGTGCATGAGTCCTAAGGCATAACTTATATCCAGTATCTTTTTTGTGCTATAGGCTTCGTCTTCACTGAACTATACCGATATAGATAGAATATGTCAGGAAACACTCGAAATTAATGGTGACAACTTACTTGTCCAATTTTGATCTCATATGTAATTTTATTGATCTTGTCAGTGGGCTAAACATACATGTGATTTGTTTATGAATAAAGTATTAATACGCTTCGTGGCAAAACATTCATAGAGAGTATAGTATCCTTACAATCGTACACGAAACTTCACAAACAAATCATTGAATATTGTAACGATAATGATGTACGCGGTTATCCGTAGTGACTCTATATTTAGGAGCGATGATATATTAAAGTAATACATAATTATAATTATAAACATAACTCTTTAACAGCAATGTCAGTAAATAGAGTAGGTAGATATAATTCATTCTATTATTAAAACGTAGGCGTAGTGGTAATCATTAACTGCACGCTAATCGCTTGTTAACTTGTGTTAACTTGGTTTTATGTCAAACAACAAAACTACAGATGAAACGAAAGTAGTAAATCAGACTGTACACAATATAGGTAGAAATAATTTGATTTCAGTTATATTGTATTTTTGTTTTCCATCTCTTTTATCGACACATTTGACATATATACAAATAGACATGATATTTGTTTTGAGTTCTTTAGTATTACAATACAACTCAATCATTGCCTAACAATATTGTATTGCTAATAGTGTAAATCCATGCTCGCACTAAAAATAAAAATAAATAGTGTGCATGAAAAGCATGAACATAAACCAAAGAATATAACAGATAAAAATGACAATAAAAACACCAGGAAGTTCAAGGTCAATACAATAACAAACAACGAAGGAACCTAACGATTGTAATCCTTTTCAATATCAAGATTATGTCGGCTTGTAGCAGAATTATAGCCCTAATCCAGATTCAGATCCATGTATATGGGGAGATTAGTCTCTCTGTGAAATGAATTAAGCTTAACATCGGACGACGTTGGTAGCATGAGGTTTACCGTCGGCTGATTCTTGCCTATAAACACGACTCGCTTGTGTAATGACGTAGTATAATCTATGATATTAAACTTTCTCTACATGCATTCCCGCCCACCAGACAACGCAATGCAACAGCGCTCTGTTTATCACATGATTAGAAAAAATATATGTAAAGCAACGCTGCTATTAATATTAAACTTAATTAATTTACGAATGCAATACAATCTCGGATTGATCGTTTCATTTAGGCAAGAGCAGACGACAGGATCCGATGTTCCTTTACAAACACAAGAAGCCTTGATCCACACTCGATACTCAGTCTATATAATGACCTGTAGTTTTAATGGGGATCGTGTCCATGCAGACAAAGCCTTTTCTGACACTGAGTATGTATATCCCAAACACAATTACTATCCAAACGTAGAATAATTATGAAATAACGATGGACGGAAAGGGGTTAAACGTGTTTGAAATTAATGTACATGATATATCAGCCATGTTTTGCTTTTTCTGTTCTTTATTTTAAACCGCTTTTCTTGCCAAAACTGACGGTCTTCGCGAAAAGTGAAATCCCTGCAACGTTAGTCCTGAGAATTCGTTACAACATTCCTTTGCTGATTGTATGGTACTGTATACGTCTAAATTAACTGATGATCTGATTAAACATTAATCAGTTATATTGAATAAAACTGAACTATACCAATAAAGATAGTATGGATATTAGTATATTTTTTACTCGAATTATAAACAACATCAATACATTGCATAAACTGATTAACAGACCGCACAAATATGTTTATCAATATAACGAATACAGTTTATCAGCCAGAATTCACATTACACTATGTGATTTCAAACATAATGCCATTGACAAAAATAACATAAACGCAAAACAATAAAATAAATAAGAACTTAAAAGTAAGATACTTGTCTATTATCACTTTTGTCAATTGTCTCAAATTTCACAAAGTCCCTTAGAGCATGAAACAGATATGTAGAGTTATCACATTTATCCGCATTACCAATAGAAGGGTGGCGTTCTTCCCTATTTAGAATGGATTGAAGGAGTTCAAAGAATGACTCTCCTTTTTTTACCAAATATTATTCCGCATTAATTTAACGTACTTTGAAGACTGTTAATTTACAACTATAAGCAGTTTTACATCAGGTGTGAACTATCGAATGGCTTACACTTCACAAAGAGTGGAGATCCAGTTTACAGCTGAGATTGTTTTGATATATTTATTGTTTATCAGTCAAATAATCAGCACTAAGGAAATCTTTCCATAACGAAATTTCTCGATAAAATATAAATGGATTTTGCATAATCGCATTTGATATAGCTAAAGAAAAATATGTACGTAACACTTTTCTTTTCGATCATAGTAACATTTCTTTTAACACGATAAACACAACGTAGCAGCCATACAATGAAGTCACATATGGTAGACAGTACATGTACCTTGAACAAACGTTGGATAAAATTGAGCAAACCAAATTGAGCAGGTATTTTGAATGGCCAATATGTCTGTTTCAATCGATTGAATTTGAAAGTGAAAATTGTGAAGTGTTAGTTTGGAAAATGGTTACATATTCAGATATTTTGCTGATTTTGTATATTAAATTTTAGTCCATCGATCTACTTTCTTATCGAAAACTTGCCAGTCCTTTAAATGATGATTGACTAGTCCATGTAATGGACAGCATTGTTGTTGGATTTCTCGAACGGAATAAAAAAGAAGTTAACGTAATGCCCGAAGCGCTGATATCATTTGTTTTATTTTGTGTTGAAATTGAGAGTTTGTTGAAGCCAGTTGAAAAAACAGTTTTTTAATGATTTCATTTGATTTAATACTGACTGACCGGATCATTTTTTTCTCCATTTCGTAGGTTCCACTATTGTTTGTTATCCCAGTCTATTCTTGCTGAGTCTATTTCGCCAATACTAAAGTCAAGGAATATGAAAGGTAAAGTATATATCGATTGATCAGTATTATAATGTGTAAACATTAACTTCATGATATGATACTTCATTGTTAATACATCAATTCATTGAAGTAAATAACAATGTCTTTCAGTGGTAAACCTAAGTGAATGATCAGTTCACCTCCATTAGACTACTTAGGTTATTAATGCAAATCAATGAATTGAATATTCATAACAGACACGATGATGCTTACCAAAAGGACATCTTAAGTAGACACCTGATGGATTTAGCCAATCACATTGTATATGTTGGATGTTGTTTGGTCATGAATATTAAATGAATGTAAGGACGCTCTTTTTTCTTTAATATCTTGTTTACGAATCAAATGTCGCTGATGTCATTTCAATTTTAAATGATATATACCATTGGAATTGATTTCGGAATGGGATTTTTATCAAATGCCTTGCTACTTTAAATAGACTTTTGAAAATCGGTTAGTTTTAGTTATAATAGTTGGTATTTTTGTTTATATTTTCTTTACACATTGTATAACGCTTTAGCTGTTAATCTGATCATTGCGCTTGTTACTGCTGTCGTTGGTCTACACAATAACCTTGCTGTAACAGAGAGGACTAATTCATTAAATGTTTTATAATTTAATTTTGGATTACATTAGTAACGTTGTCGTTGTATATACAAGACCGCAGGAATTCGTCATAAGTGCAATTGCTAATATTTCGGGGCTATCTCATTGCCCATAGACGTTAGCAAATACTATCAGTGGTAATCGTCAGAAGCCAATCATGCAACCAGGGTCCTGTCATCCTTTTGTCTGTTCTGTACACAGGGAATATCACTGAAGACAAGTACATAATGAATCTGATACTCCAGTAATACAAACAGAACGGACCTGAACATATTTACTGGATGAAGACTACAAAAGTACGTCTTCCAACACATCACTACACACTCCTTTCCTCTCGCACCCTATATGCTGATGTCTTGTTTATATTTCTGTACAACAAATAGTTTCCACTAACCCTGTGAATCCCTCTTTGTAGAGAAAATAATTAATAAATCAATTATCACAAAGATGATATCACCCATCTGACAGCACCATTGCCAGTGGTACTCCTGTTTCACATATTCTTCATTTTATTTACTTGATTTTCTTTTCTTTTTCTTTAAATATAAAACGTTTAAATAATAACATGTTTTCCCGAGCAATTCAAATATTGTACACATGACACATATATGCATTAAATTGTAAAAGTAATGAGAAGATTATAAGTGTTTTTCTGGACCTATATGATTCATATTATATTTAACCTAACAGATCATTTGAATGTCAATGTTGACCCCTGGACTCTGTAAGGGTAAACATTCTCTGGGATCGAACTCTAGCAAACTGCAATCCCGAAATTTGATTTAGAAATTACATGATCCAATCTGTGGTGCCTTGGTAACCTCGAAAACTTATGAAGACATATACCCCCCCCCCCCCTCTCCCCGCTCCCCGTACTTAGGGCAGTATAAAAGTAAAAGTATATAAAACGTCAAATTTCACGTATTTGTCTTGTTGTCTATTGAGAAGCCGAAGATATTCTTTAGCTGACATAAATTTCACAGTCATATCTTATCCCCATGTACGATAAAGGCTCCACGAGGTTGCGTCTACGCTGTGTAGCGAATAACAGGACTTACGTTGTTCCCTTAACAGACTTGAAATATGTTACTTTAATTGCCGAAGAAAAGTTGGATCGAGTAAGTCTTCAATATGTTGTTTCAAATTTGATCACCCCTGAAGTGATACTGAAAATAT
Organism: Apostichopus californicus; assembly: GCA_020650975.1. NCBI lineage: Eukaryota > Metazoa > Echinodermata > Holothuroidea > Aspidochirotida > Stichopodidae > Apostichopus > Apostichopus californicus. The sequence goes on from JAIPMN010038239.1 coordinate 8,952, forward strand.
GTCAGTGCGTTTAGGAACTTGTCGATGTTGTTTACTTTATGAGCCACCGTTTTACCATTGTCATGTTTGTTAGCGAGATTGTACGTACTCCAGCCTCCAAAAATGGTTGAGTTTAACAAGTATTTTAGTGAACCGCGGTTAAACGAGCATACGTTTGGGATTTTCGAATAGCCGCAACTTTATTAAGGTTCCCGGAATAGTTTCGAGAGAGAAAGGGAGAGAGAGTACAACTGACGATTTTCTTTTGTTTTATTCTTTTTAATGAGTAATGTTCGTACACACTAAAAAATAATTGCTCAACATGGGGTAAAATGGAACACATGCATGGTGTAAATAAAGGAACATGGTCAACATATGTGTAACACTTTACACATTAATGCTTTAATGGCAAAGTTTTACTTTCCTTTGTGGTGATATTTTACCACACAATGTCTCAATTATTTTACCAAAGTAACATTGTGTAAAATTTGCACAACAATGATCATGCTCCCTTTTGTACCCCACTGTGTGTAAAGTTTACCAACGTCAAGCAGGGCATTGGTTTTAACCCACAGTTGTGTTGTCTTTTTGCAAAACAGTTGTGTAATATTAGCAACTCTGTTGGGGTTACTTCTACACACACACCTGTGTAAATAAAAAACTTGCATGTATGCTGTGGATGTTTCAATAGTGTCAATCCCATACGCATATCATTGAGTGTATAACACAAGGTTGCAACAGGTATAACAATTTCAAGACTTTGGCATATATGATCCCAACGTGGGAAACAACATTAACTTTATGACAAGAAAGCCCATGCTTTCAGAGAAAGCAAATAAAACACCTGTTACATAATAATGAACATGTATTGAGACCTCTTTAAATAACTTTGAGCTAATCAGGAGAAACATGCGTTTTCTTTGTTACATTGAAATAATATGAAAATCGTAGAAGTGAATACCAATACAGTATTAGCAGCAATGCAGCCAAATAGGTTTAAATGCCATATTATTTTTCAGGTAGCCAAAATATTTTAGCAGGAGAGCCTTTCCATAATGATATGTACTAATATTTACAAGCGTCATGTTGGTTCGAACGTTTTCGAAGATATCTCATCTTCCTCCTCAGGTAGAGTAAGGCTTTAAAAATATATAGTTCCGTAAGTCTGTAGCCATTTCGTGATAACATAGATATGATTAACCATGTTAAGTATTCCATTCATTGGACACCCATCACTGATTTTCAAAAAGTCTCTAAGTAATCATCTTAAACGCATCAATAAGAAGTGCTTTGTTGTATTCAAAACTTTCAGAGTTGGCAATTATTTTTCCCTGAAGGATATGACTCCTACGGCACTCAGAGCTAATGTCATTTATTCATTCGAAGGTTCTTGTGACAGGAATCAGGCTTACATTGGTAAGACCAAGAGGCATTTAGCTGTGAGAGTCAAGGAGCATCTTTCTGGGAAATCTGCCATCTTTGAACATATAAACCAGTGCAGATATTGTAAGACCGAAAGCAGCATAAACAATTTTCATGTTATAGCAACTGGCTACTCAGACTTTGAGATTATAATCAAGGAAGCTCTCTACATCCAAAAACTGAAACCAGTTTTAAATAGTCAGCTATTCCAACATGGATCCTCCTACCTACTCAATGTATTTTAACATGGTTAATCATATCTATGTTATCACGAAATGGCTACAGACTTATGGAACTATATATTTTTAAAGCCTTACTCTACCTGAGGAGGAAGATGAGATATCTTCGAAAACGTTCGAACAAACATGACGCTTGTAAATATTATTGTTTTGTGTTGCTCATTTATTTGGTTCTGTAAATGTAAAACTCTTCCTAAACTTGATATGTACTAATCTTTTTCTCGATTTTCTCGTTAATTTGGTTGGGGAAGGGGAGCATTATCTAGGTGGGCGACGTTCCAAGACCCACAATGGCTTCGGGTGTGCATATAATACAAATCCAAGTTCAGGTGAAAGACGATTTTAACGGCAATAATTCACAAAAGTCATGACATATGATAAAAAAACTGCAACACAAGTTTGAAAACACCATTACAACATCTGAATATCAGGAAACTTAAGTTATCACTTTATATGTTATAATAGCTGTTGAACAAACCATGTTGGCGACCTAATGCCCTGTAAATAATCACATAAGCACTCATATTTTACAAAAGTCTAAACATATAATAGAAAAAATACAACACAAGTTAGAAAACAACAGAAAATATCTATATTGTAGGAAACTTTACTTATCACTTTATATGTTATCACAGATGTTGAATAAACCATTCTAGAGACCTAAAGCCCTGTAAATAATCACATCAGCTATGATATTTCACAAAAGCCATTGCATATAATAGAAAGAATGCAACAAAAATTTGAAAACACCAGAAAATATCTATATAGTAGGAAAGTTAACTTATCACTTTACATGTTATCACAGCTGTTGAATAAACCATGCTGGAGATATTAAGCCCTGTAAATAATTACATAAGCTGTGAATTTTAACAAAAATCACCAGCACAATATCTACATAGGAGGAAACATAAAATTGGGTAATGTTGTATTCTTGACTTCATGTGTCTATTGTTCAGGTGTTTTAGGGTTATCCAATTCTCTATCACAATTATCTTTTTCTCCACCTTTCATATCCTGTACGTGTTGTGTATGATGTTCATCAAACAAAAGAGACCTCACAGGAATTTGGTCAACTACCGGACCTGGTTCTTCTTGCTCCTTTTCAGTTGGATCAGCCAATAATGCTTGTTCGCCCAATAAGTGCCTTTTGTATGTTTACCTATTATAATAAATCTGTTTACAAGTCAACTGGCTGCATATGATTTTAGTTCTAGATTTTGTGTGTATTCCATCTTGCAAACTGAAATGTTTCCATAGCAGCTGAACATCTCTAAACTCCTTCAAGCACCCATAACAAGTCTACATAGTACTCAAATGCAACTCACAAGAGAGTTGTGTCTTAGGTTGCAGTGATTTATATACTTTTAGCGCAGACCGAGATTAGGGATTATCTGTTATGCTCTCGTTATCCAGTAACTCAAATACTTCATCATTAATCCTGCTGTGGAAAGTTTAGGACAAATATTATCCAATTAACACTGTTGTAAAGCTTATAACATTAATGACAAAAAACATGTTGTACATTTTGAAAATTCATACGTAACATGAACATTGCTTGATATCGCAATCATCATATATCATTCTTGGCATTAAAAACAACTAGATGATGAAAACGTTTAGTTGTGTAATTTAAAAAAAAAATGTAGAGATACTGATGTTTATTTATTTTACAATGTGCTTACTGCTTAACCCACTCATTAACCGTAAAGGTAAAACACTAACATCGTTATTTTAAGTCATCTTGGACCAAGATCAGAATTTGTATGCAACCCCCACCCCCTCCATAATGAGCCAACGATCCGTACTCTTTTCTGCAAGTGAAAGTTCTGCACCTAGCTGGTTAAGCCAAAACAACATACCTTACAAACTAATAGTTGACTAGTAATGCTAGCCTAGGCTATGTCGCTTGCCTACATGGTAGTGTTGAGGTAAGGTATCCTGTGAAACATACAAGTATAATTGGTCTGGGCCTTTAAGCCTCTAAGCCTTTAAGCTATGATGGTTAATTTAGGCTAACGTTAGACCTAACCTAAGTTATTCTCAAACGTTATTGAATTAGTAATAACTTTAGTACGAACAATGTGGTAATGTGCACTACCCTGTTTCTCTGAGCATGAAGTAAAAATGGAGAGAGGAACGAACGAGTTGTAGGCTACATGATGTAGGCGTGGCGTTTTACTAGTATAAATAGCTTAGCCTATCGTTAGACATTACACTAACAGTTAGTCCTAAGGTTAAACATGAGTGAGGCTAAGCGAAATGTAGATGCCGCACAACAGTTTCCGTTTAGAATTCAGCGATGAAATGTAATTCAAGACTTATTCAAATATTGTTCATTCCGCATAAAACTTAAGGCTAATACTGATGCAAGAAGTACATCATCCTCTCATCGAATCGTGGCTTCCATTCCGCTAGACCGATGTACTTTTCCAGAAATTGTAAAACAACCCTCGAACTTTTAGTGGCTTCCATGTTGTCGTCCTGAAAGCAGCCCGCAGTATGAAATCGGGTTTACGCATCAAAGTATGAATGTATGTTACACAGTGATGTGCAACAGATTACACCAGTATTTTGTTTTAACCGGTAGAAACTGGCAAGCGGGTCCAAATTTTACTCAATACGCATTTGAATATCATTACACCTGTCTTTGTGTCGCAGGATATGCATGTGTTACTCAGCGTTGTGTAAAAATTGCACAACTCTTTATCCCTTAACCCAATTCCCCCCCCCCCCCCACATTAACTTTTACACCTTGTTTTTACTGTGTATCGAGAAAATTGAAAACTTAAAGGGTAATATATGTTTACTCAACAACTTCCTTTTTATTGAATTAGTTTAGTAAACATGCCAGTTTGGGCGTTAATGTAACAATGATCAACGATGGGAGTGGCTCGGGGTGGGATAGGGGTAGGTAATCTTTCTGTACCTCGTTTACCATTTTCCGTTCATTTCGTAAGCAGTTTCCTGGCTGTCACAAACATAATCTTCGTACTCACTCACGCATAACGCGCATTTGATTTTCTACGTGAGATTGTTCTGCTATACGTTATTTGTGTTGGACAGTGAACGCATGTTTTTTCTTCGTCAAGTCTGACTTCTGAATATGCAATAAATCAACAATATTAGCATTCAACATCTATATCCACACATTGATACCTGCAGATTGGTGGACGTGGAGCTTAATCTCTCTCTCACTTTGTTTTTTTGTAAGAAACACTTAAATCGATAGCGATACGTTCAACACACGTTTCTGTTATAAAAATTCAAAGTAATTCGAAAATTTATTTTTTTAAATTTTTATCCTATTTGTAAATTTCTCTGTAAATTTATACTGGAATAAAGAAATGAAAAAATTAATGCAACATATTTTCTAAGCTGAAATGATCATAATCATTCAAAGGCATAAGGAAATATGAAAGCTACCATTCCGAATGACACCAGTCTTTTTTATTTAGTATTGCTATAGATAATTTTATAATAACATTAACACTGATAGGAAATATCCCAGCATGCGATATATGCATAACAGAGGTAAATGATATATAGTCGTGAATTTCGCCTAAAATAACACAACTGAAACCTGAACTACTGTTGGTTATTTACATAGGGATACCAACGTTTCTCTTTCTATTTTTCTTTAAATATCGTTATAAGATTGTTCTAATCTAGTTTATTAAAGAACTTAAAAATGTAATAAAGTAACAAAGGAACACAACGCAATAGAAGCAAATCATTTCAAGGGGCTTCAAGGGACCGGAAACTATGATGAATGAAGTCTTGGAGACTAAGAGAGTTGTAGCCTTACAGAACAAAATCAAGGATAAGCAGAAATGTAAAAACTCTTTCTAAGCACCTGAAAATTCTCATTCCAAGAATATCTGCATAACGTATCTGCATGTATCACACCGTATATTTAACAATCCAGTTGTTTAATCTTAAGGCCAACGTAATCATAATTGTTTTCGACTAAGCCCATCACTTTTAAATATTGTTTGTACCGAGTGGCTATGTAATGATACTCTCAATTGTGAAAGCTTCAATGACTCTTGGGAGGTATTAGTAAACATTGTTGACAAGTTAGATGGGTCGTTCTACTACTAGTAGTAAACTCATACATATAAACGTAGATTTGTACTTGTTTTGACACAATTGATTTCCATGATCATTATGACAAACTCTATTTCATTTGTTCTGTTGCAAAGCAAGAGTTCTGGTTTTATTCTTCAATCAACAACATAGCAAGAGTTTTACGATCGCTACAGGTGCAATTTTATAGACGCACTTGATTACATGGTCGGAGAAAAACATACAATATTGGTCTCCGGATGTTTTACTAAAGTAATTAATGATTTTGCTGTTACCTTTGGTTGTTCGCTTTCCCCTGAAGCTACTTTATCTCTGCAGAGAAATAGGAATAATTTCATTACAAACTGATCAATAATCTTAAAAGACAACAAGGTATAAATTTAATTGAGGATGTTCATTGAAAGCAAATTTATTGCACTTTTGTACTTTCTGTGGTAAATTGACATTTCCCAATGTTTTGAAATCAAATGGAATTCGCGCAAAATTGCCTTTGGTCGTCTCAGAACAAAGACAAAAGCAATTCAAACAAACACACCACATCCATACCCCCTACTCCTTGCCTTCGCCATTCTGCTCATCAGAAACAAATACACAACAAAAACAAATATCCGTAGCAGAACCCACTGAAACAACAAAAGCCAATCGACAATGTTTAATGAAATCAAGCGACACAATTTACCAAAGAATATTCTTCTTAACACGCAGTGTGATTTATGGTTGCTAATGGTGTCAGAAAAAATTACAATGGTGTCATACAGTTGTTATCCTCAACTTTGTAAATGTTATGATATATCCGCCTGTGTACATTTACCTGACTATAAAGGTAACACCATTAATGTTACTTTATAATTCCAACACTCAAGTCACGTTCTTTCTTCCAGTGTCACCAGATAACAATATGTTAAATGAATATGTTATTTATAATGTTCATATATTTCAAAATTATCACTAAACGACACAATACAATGAACGGTATAAAAATGCACTTACCTCCATTTTCTCCGAACCTTTTTCACATGTATGAAAGATGCACATGACACATTTAATTGCTGATCTTTGTCCTGTTACTTTCATTTTTATTTCATTCTGTTTTAGACTGTAAATTTAAGAATGTCGCATTGGTAAATAATTCTTGTAAACTTACGGGAATTTTAAATTCGTTATGTAAATTGAAATAAACAATATGTTTTAATTTGTGTATTTAAGCTTGAAGTTATATATATATATTTTTTTTGATAAATAGTCGCATCCTTTTACTAAAAAAGATGAAATGTACATTCGCAGGAGTTACACATTTATTTATGAATTAAATCATCATATCAATATACAAATATGTATACGGTACGGTATTTTGTTATATTGTAAGAAGACAACTTCGCACTTTACATTTCCATTTGTCCGTTTTAATGTTAGGTTTGTTTAATCGGTTCTTGCTTGCCCAATTTTTTATACGGTGCACTGTCTGCTGCGAGAGGTATTTTGGAATATGTTGGTGAAATATTTAGACAGATAAAAAAAGGTCACAGGATTCCCGACGTTTTTTTCTTCTATGTTTCCTCCAACCATCCTCAAATTCCAACAATCCAATCTAGTCCGAGCTAGTTACAAATCAGTAACGTACACTTGGCGTTCAAAGTTGAGTACCTATTCGTACTAAATCAGAGAAAAGTACACATTCAAATCAAAACCATGAGTCATTACGATAAAATATAACATTATAAATCCAGTGCAAAGTAGTGTTCAGAATGATATGTGTGTGAATTGTGTAGTAAGGGACAGGTTGGGAGCCGTTACGATACATCTACCTTCTTCGTAATCAGAATGAAAATCACAATCAGAATCCAAGTACAGACAACAGAAGTATGTATGGATAAGCATAAACAGGGACACTTGTATATGGAATCCACTTTATGGCGTATTCTTGAAGCCGCGTCCAGGGACGATGCTATAGTGACTGTTGGATGGAGTGAGGAGACTATAACAGGGCTTGAATCTCTATGGTATCACGCTAGTAAGCTGCTTTTTAGAAAATTGGTGTTTACATACTTCGGATGTGTTTTTAAACTCTTTATCGTACACAAACATCCGTTTCATCATCAACTTTGGGCACAAGCCTCTATTACTTTCTTGTAACTCCAGCTTCACGACATTTCCATTTTTTCTGTTTCACGTCGAGTTTTCTACGTTAATTGTGCGGCATAGTATACTTACATTCATATATTACCATACCGTACACCTGCCATTGTTGTCACTATTTAATATGTCTGGTATATTGTGCAATCACGATGACTATGACGACGACGTAGGATGATGATGATGATTGCAAGTTTTGCATATTTTGTAACCAAAGACCCTGGTTCAAGAGTACATCTCTTTATGACTAGCGTAATATTGATAACAGCATTTTCTTTTCTTTTCTCTTTTAATATTGACTAAGATTTGCGTTTTTAGATTCTGGACGACAGACGCCCAGTTTTGGAACAAAAGTTTAAGATTTCATTATGTGGTAATTCATCGATAAGGAAGATGATGATATATTTTTCGTCTTCGCAGCTACAAGAAAGCATCATCTCTTGAAGAACCAAGCAAAACAGAAAGATGAATTATGTAGGGGGAACAAAGGGGTAAATTTCATATAGAAAGAAATAATCAGTTGCCTTATTAAACGGACAGATGCTTCATTTTTTGTATACGTGTTACGATGCAGTTGTTAATATCGAAGTGATAAAAATCAAAGTTATATTTACGCAACAAAATACATTTTCCTTTATCACTTTGTGATAATTACTGCTTCAAAAGTCTTTTCATCTCGCCTATTTTCGCTTTTCAACTAGGGGCGGGAGTCATTGTGCAGCATAATTGTTTGTGTATATTATAGAAATAAAAATATATCAGAAATTAACGTAAAAGAAATATAAGATAAATACAATTAAAATCTTGACTTGAATTATGACTTTTTGGTTTTTAAAAACAGTCCTTGTTTTTTATTAGTTTAGTCCATTAATTGGTTGAATTTTATTTAACCTTCCATGATATTGCGATTGATTGTTTCTATTCAATTACGAACTTGTTATTTTAAATAAACGAGTTAGAATGTCATTGAAGACAAGCCCTTACATCATTTCAATGAAAGATTTTCGCGAAAACCAGCGCTTTCGCCCAATAGTGGTGTTACCCCCATCCCCACCGTGACGCTCCTGGTGATATAGATGAAATAATACTCCAACTTCAAGAGCAACAACAAAACTAACAAACTTAATAATAATTACATCAGTAATAATATTATTGTGATAAATAATAATGGAGAAGAAAGTTTTTTATTTTCATGATTCAAACACGTTTCGTTATCTTCTAACACTTAATATTTGTTTTAATAGTTACCTTTATGGTGTTTAATGAAGACACGTATTCACTAAAATAGGAACCAGGTAAATTACCCGAGAAGCTCACGGTCCTTGCACCTATCTTTCCTTTGAAGTAGATTCAGTACCTGACGCCGATGTTGGAATAGGTCGCATCTGGGAGTCCCGCTCTGAGAGACTACGATAGACTTCAATATAACATAAAAGAGACTACAATATTTCCTAATCTTGTCAATTAATTTATATGAAACAATACATGTTCTACAATCAGTTCGTTAAGATAAGAAGCTGTCTTTCTCTGCGGGTGTCATGGACGAAGACTTAATGAAAATAATAATGAAACTCAAACATTACAAACGTTTGGAGACATAGAAAGTAAAGAAGAAAAAAAAATTCCAATTTGTATTGAGCTATAAGATATAAATAATAACATACGCATGTACAATACAGTTAAATGATAAATAATACCGTCTAAAAGTAAATAATGCATTTTGATTTTCAATATATATTTATTTTTTTTTAGCGATCGCGATAACATTTTTAGGCACAAAGTTTACCCAAAACTTTTCAATTATTACTTAAAATAATGCACTAGATTTTATGTTGTCGTAACCTTAGTAGTATAACTTAATCAGTAATTATTTACTCTGGACAATCTTTGGCGATATTACTTGGGATATTAAACTTCTTTAGAGATGACTCATTACAAAGTTCCAAGCTCTCTTTAGGTTTGCAAGTTCAAATGTCAGGCTACATTTCCACCTTTCGACTCCCATCTCGTCCTCCTCTGTCTTTAATCTAATCCAAACATTACGATCGCACTATGATCGTTATAACTATGTATAACAATAATCGAACAATCGATATATCTTTCGAATTAGAAACACTTCTGCACGTATAAGCATCGTTATTACTGCACTTTTCACACCGAGTACGTCATGTGTTGTAAAAATATTCAAGACAGGAAAAACATTTTATCAATGACAAATTTGTAAAGAAAAATGTTGTAGCATCTTTGCACAACCTGCCAATCACCAGTCGATTTATAACATATGCGATTAATGTTTAAGCTGTTAACAACTTATTTATAAAGAGGTCTCATTCGTGGAGATTAATTATTTTAACTCGTTTGTTATTAGAATCGACCACTATTAGATATTCCTCATTAAATCGCCTAACAATTTGCATTCCTCTAGCAAAATCTATTGTTTTACTAGCATTTAGATGAAATTATGAGATAATATCTTCTAGAATGCTGTCCACGTGACGCCCTATGCCAAATGGCAAGACCTGCCATATCTTTCTGAACCATTCGTGCGGAGGATCGCTTTCAATAAGTATTTGGATTTGATCTAAATTAGCGTTATATTTCACTATACATTCCCTCTGAGCCCGATATACCGGTGCTCGTACAGCCAAGTATATGTTATTGTCCTGATCAACATCTATTCCTCTGCAGTGCATTGGTGTTCCGTCATTTTGATCGGCAGAGAATCTATCTACCAGTTCATAGTCATCGATATTGAAAATGTTTAGTTCTCTGCTTCCATTATCGGAAATGAAAATTTCATCCGTGCCATTACATTTAATGTACCACGGATCCTCTAAATGAATTTGTCCAATTTCGATGACATATTCGCCATTGGGTTTGAAAGCAGATATTACCGCATCTGCCTCACCTCCTCCATTGAGAACCAGTTAGAGGCCTTTCTCTTCACAAACAGTTATACCTCTTGGTCTGTTAAGATGATCTTGACCAAAATTCCTCTCATAGTATAATGATGTGCTAAAGACAAGAATACATTTACTAGTTTTATCTGTTACGTATAACTTCTCCTCAAACACAGCTCCTGCAAATGGTCTGAATTTTCCACCTTAGTCAGTATACTCTTCCACTAGAGCGCCATTCCATTTAAAGGATTTTATTTTGTTATTCAGTAGAATGATAATTTTTTCTCCTAAGGTAAGTTAATCATGTGGCAGTTCCAGGTTTCCTATTTCAGTTGCAACAGGTAGTTTGTTTTCCTCGTTTCTGGTCACCTGAATCAACTCGGTACTTTCGAATTCGACGTGTTGATTTGATACTCCAGTCGTACCTGATATTAGGAAGAAATCAGGTATAAATGTTGCATTGCATATGTCATGCTTACTGTCAACGACATTAGCAGCACACTGATAGTCAAACTAAATACTTTTCTTCTTTTCATTAAATTCGATATATTGATATAACATGTTTGACAAAAAAACGATTAAATTCAAACTTTCAACCCGATCATTTACAAATGTCAGCAATGATGTGTTACATTTCTATTACCGTCTTGAAAACAAACATTCCAAGGCCCCTGTAACATAAAAGTCAATTTCAATTCAGAAAAAAACCCACTGTATTTGACTTCATACCCTCTTTCACTCTGCCTCATTCTTACACAGCAGTCATACAACAAAAGTTTATCCGATCTAATATAACGATGAGCTATTAACCAGATATTGAACTATCCATGGGGTAAACAATACTTCAGCGCGCTGTGGTTGAATTTCGCATGTCTAACGTATTAAAATATAGATGTAGTTACTTACGTTGTTTGTAGACGAAGAAATACACAACAACCGCGACCAAAGCGATGAGGAAAAATATGACGAGGAAAAGTCTGATGATGTGCAATGTTGTAGACGTTGATGATATTTGACCAGCTTCGGACAGTTCTTTGTGCGATGAAATAAACGAAAAGCCATTTACATAATATTAATTTAGCTAACAATCTAGGTAGAATATGTAAACTGCATAGGCATACAATTTACGTCATGTGGTATCAATTCGTCAAGCATCATACATTGACGTTTCATCTTATTGTGTCGACTTGAGAGTAACATTTGATGGTCAGTCCTTTCTAATTTTCCATGAATTTATTCGATAACATTCAGCGACTTCCATCTATAATTGACAATGGTGAAATTAATAAAATAATTGAAATGTCTATTAGCCTTGAATCCAACATAAGGAATCATTAAACGAGTGGCTATTGAACCTTCCTCTACCTTCATCGAAAACATTCCGTCTAGTTTAACTTCAATCCTACCATACCTCGCTGAGGCTTCGTGGGCAGAGATTCGTACCATGAAAGTCTTGTTGTTATTATTCCATTTAGAAATTACGTTATTTCAACGTATTAGATAGTTACCTAGTTTAAGAATGGCCTTTTCATCCATCAGATGTTCCCTAATGGCATTGCTAGTGACACTACATACACGATCGCGATGTCTCTTACATCTGCGTCTGCAGTAATTTGGACTCGTGACTTAGTAGATATGTCATATACATCACCGTGGTTTTTAGGAATCGTTGTCTGGCTTACG
>JAIPMN010038248.1:10004-27319 GCA_020650975.1 Apostichopus californicus
TATGGTGGCGCTACGCTTAGATAGTATGCAATGCCGTATCTACGGCTCTGAAAATTTTTCAACATTTTCGCCCCCCCCCCCCTTGGCAAATTCCTGGCTACGCGCCTGTTCAACATCATAGCTTTCATAGATTCAGATATATAGTCCTCCTTACCCAGACAGAAGCAGATTACTCTCGTTGGGATGGTAGAAAGTTAACGAACTGATGCCATCCGTGGCTCCCCGGAGAACAAATAACGGTGAAGGAGCTGACCTAAGATTTGCCATTCTACAAAATCAAACAAGGATATCTGCTACAAAACTGGATATACTTTGTCTTACATTGCACATATTTAATGTTTCATATATACATGTATGATACTCTGGGTAGGTTACCAACAAAAGGTGTGTGTTAGTTTACATAAACTGTAGAGAGCAATCCCCTTGTGTTGTCCATAATTTTGTACATGAAGCCATAATACATACACAACAATGTTCATACCAAGATGTGCAGGGAAAATGCAGTTAGTTCGACATGTTTTGAAAGATTTTTCAGTTTCATTCTTTTTTTTTTGCAGCATTTTCTCGACTGGAAGTGGGTTCTTCTGTTTATACTTTATCATGTTTGTGTATGGTTCTGTACATTAATAATAATATAGTCCGACACATCTGAAAAAATTAAGTGAAAAAGTGCATCGATGGGACCATTAAATTTACTTTAAATTATCATCTGAATGAACTTTCCGCTTAAACAAATTTCAGGTCTGTAATTTAGAATCTGCACCAAGAAGTATCAATCCCAGTTGTACTATAGAGGCTATAGTCTATAGGCACAGAGGTTATAGCATTTTTCTGCATCCTGTGTGGTTTTCAAAATTCACTTACAGAGTATAGTACGTACAGGAATTGACTAGGGTCTGAAAGATCACTATTATAACTCACCGGATAAATCACACTTTTATGCATGCACACTTCTGGTCTAGATGTTGGCTCTACATTTCTTTGTATTGCTATTAGTTCATGTTTGTAACATTATGCATACCTGTTGTAGAAGTGTCTACTAGATAATCTACAGATTACTAAGCTGTTAACTTCAAAACCATTATTCTTCACTAACTTCACAACAGCTAAACTTAGATTACAGTAGTCACATTCATGAATTTTACACAATCTCGCCTTGCTTGTTATCCAAGGGTTGTTAGGCCTCACTTTGTAGAGACCGAGTGCTAAAACTCTAAAACTTGAATTGCAATTAAAAATGCAAAAGTCGATTATGCTAGTTTGACTAAATCTACTGTACTAAATTCTATTTCTATAGGCGTAACCCTAGGTATATTTATTGGTTACCATTTATGATTCATGTACTATAATGTTGAATTGTGCTGAACCACCAAGTTAGTCTGCCAGTTAACTTATGGTATATGCCCCAGCCTAACATGGATTTATTACTATGGTCTGTCCTAACCACAAACGTATGTCTATTATATGGTAAAACAAATGTTCATAAGCCTAATTTAAACCACTAATTACGTTGATCATTAACATTATACAGTATTACTAGTAAGCATCTAGCAGCTACTTTCACTCAGTCAGTGGAGACAAACTTTCACCAGAAAGTGAATCACGCTCAATTGGAAACATTATGGCCTTAGGCCATTCTTCCCAAAAACGACTGCGGATTCAGACGTTAATTCCTAGTCTCACAAACCTGATCCTTTCTGGTCACAACTGCGGCATACAGTACTTTCTGTAGTCGGTTGTTATAAGGATATAGCATCAGCATAGGCCTACACCACTTCCACTACATGTTTTGTATAATATTCCCCGTGTTAAAAGATTCAACGGGGAATTCCCTAATGACAGTACATGATCGGACATAAGCAAATAAAATTAGGGGTGCATTATATTTTTGTAATATTTTACTAGTTATATTTATCTTGTGTGATCCTTATTATATTTCATCGAATATTTATTTCTCAAAGCTTGGTAATATTAAGTATCAGACATTCAGTATCTTTCATTTCTTGGCAGATTGCCTCCATTTTATGTTCTGGGGATAAGTTATCATAATATTGCCAAGGCTCTGATGTATTTCTAAAATGGTAGTTATAAAAGTGTGGAATAAATAATAAAGCAAATTTAAAAAAAAATTATCAAACTAAAATATTTTAAAACTATAATAGATTATTTTAATGGCATATCAATAGAAATATGCTAAATATATAGCTTAACTTAAATATGTTTAATTAGCAAACTATGGTATCTGCCGTCAACGTTCTTCCAGGACGATCTGATAAGCGTTCTGTTGCTAGGAAGTCGAAAAACGTTGGCCCGCAAAAATTCAGCTCGTTGCTTACACTGCGATCTCTATTTATCTAGCTTACAATTATCTAAATCATATAGTGACATAAGTGTAGCCCTACTTGTCTGGTATATTATTGATGTTGGCCTTAAAAGAGCTTTTTTGGTTGAGCCTCTGAATCTGATCAGTCCACAAGATGTTCGGCACTGGTGCAGCAGGTGTACTGAGACCTCGGATAGCAGGGGAGACAACGGACTCAGATGGTTGTGTTGAATCACTTCGTACGAGCAGCGTTTGGAGTGTGCCATCGAGTATTCGAAGTCCAAGAGATGACAATCACAACACAGTCAAACATGTCAGACAACCATCAACAGAAGGAAATGTGAAAGTTTCTTTTAAAGTGTAAGATTCAGAAACATGCCCTGCTTGAGCCTGAGGTACTAGGGGCCTAGGCCATGGTTTGTTTGTTAGTCATGCGGATAGGCCCTTTGACTACTTGCATTTAACTTTAAGGTTACTGTATTGTAAGTAGCATGGACATGGACAATTCCGGACACCTAAGCCTTAAAACACCCCAAAACTATATCTATTTGGTATAAATCACCTGAAAATATACTTGATATGGTGGGAGAAGTATGTTATAGTACGATACACGGCCAAACTTTCTTTCCTGCAAACTGTTTTCACGTTGTATTCCACGAAGATTCTTGTGATTGTGGAACTGGTATTTCTTTGCTCGAGTATTGATAAAATTGGTGATAAAATTGGTGGCGCAGTTGCTCTTTCAGTAATTATAACAGACTTCATAGATCTCCGTCATTTTATTGACAAATATGTAAGTATTTACTTGCACACGGGTCATTTTGTACTTTTTGGTGAAATTTGGCTCTTCCTGTAGGTTGTCATGGTGAAATCGTGCATTTCTTAGGGGTGTCCGAAATTGTCAGTGTTCCGAAATTAGCGATACTGACTATATAACTTAGTCTGTAGCATTAACTGTTAGACATTTTGCTTCATTATAGACAAATTTCTTTTTAATGTCCTAGTCATAACATAACGTTAGGGAATGAATTTCACTGCATATTTGAATAGTCATGTCTTTATAACTGTAAGGAAAAACGGAACAATATTCCTTCACAGTACAGCTTTGATGATCTTGTCTTTCCTTTAATTTGCAATCATCCACTGACTGATTATGGACCAATTCAACTCAATTGTTGTTACGTGGATAACCGTGATAGTCTGGCGGTTTGTGTGTGCATAAGACTAGATGACTGATCAGGATGTTTTACAGGTTTAAGTCGTGCCGGCTTCTTTCAGGAAATGTGAACTTGATGTAGCCATTTCCCTGGGTTGCAGTTGGCAGTGTGCAGTGGTTCACAATGATAACTTTCTGTGCTTCTGTTCATGAAGACTTGGTCATCAGACATAATTAGCAGTTAGTCTGCTCTGCTCTGTCATAAAAAAATTTGCAAAAATTCATAGCCCTCAAAGTATTTGCATACTTGGAATATTGCTACTGTAGTTGTCAGCAGATATTCATCTGAATTCATGATCAGAACATTAAGATAATCCATATTGTCCTCAGATGTTTTACATGATAAAGTTTGTAAAAGGTTATATCTTCCTTTGAGTGATAATTATTCTGCAGTAACATTTTATTTATTTCTTGAATATCTGCTCCCACAGTAAATGCAAAATTTCTCTCATGTCGTCTCAAATGAATTTTTATATTCTTTAGAGAATGCCCTGAAGAAGTGATGTGTTGCACTTACAATGAAAATGGAACACTACTCGCCGTTGGTTTAGTCGAAGGAACAATACAGGTTTGGATTTTTTTTCCCATAATGCTAATAAAAATCTTCCCCAGATTGATACAAAATTGATACTAAATTTACATTTTTGTTTGCCAGCAGAATTTCATTGGTGCGCGCACTAGATCACACCTTCTATACTGGGGTGATACTGTATTCTTTTCATGTGCAAACTTCATTTCCATGATGAAAGTAAAATCTTATGTGAATACGACAATTATATATCTTACATTACATCAGTTTTTACGAAATCAATGTTTAAATATCTCTCCAAAGTAATGCAACGGATCACACAATATTCTGCATTACACTAGCAACGTTGATGATAATAGAGGGTAGAGGACTGATTTCAATGCGACTGATTAGTACACCGTAGCAGTTGAAATATATATATGCTTCTTGCATGATAAATCTTCAATGCATGTCTTACTGTGCAGGTTTATGCAGCTGAAAGTGGCACTGCCCTCTATAGTTTGATTGATGATGAGATAAGCCAGGTCTATCTACCTTGCACCAGTCTCAACTTTAAACCTCACACAGATGAGGATAAATCCATCAACTTGCTTCTAGCAACGTGTAAGTATTACTCATTGTGGGATTGTGTCACAATACCCCATTTTTTTAGGGGGATCAACTTTGCCAGAGGTTTTCAAGTCATTCTCTTCCTCAGCAAGAGAAGAACTTTGGTTAGAGAGCAAAGGGCTGGGCGAATCAAAATCTCGCCATGTCTAGTTTGAGCAATGTCTTGGGAAGGGGATAGTGTGTTTAAGACTAAAGCCATAAGGGTCCACATTCGTAAGTAGTGCTATTGTGCACCAATTCCATTTCCTGGAAACGATTGAAGTCCTTTGTAAGGCTGGAGTTGGCCCACAGGCCGCCCTCTCGAGAACCTGTGTGTTACATTGTCTTCTGTCAAAACATCTGTAGTCAGTGACACTCACTATACTGACAACTTCAGTCTTGCCAATTTTATAAACATCATTATTTCATACATTCATATCCTGTGAAAATATGACAAGTATTCTCATGGATTCTTCAACAGATGCTTCTGGTATGGTGAAACTTTGGCATGTATCCAGTGGTCAGTGCCTACACACCATCCATGAACCACGTCAAACGCTCACAGCATCTTTTCAACGAGGCGGAGAAAAATTTGTGACCGCCGGTTCTGATGAGAAGATTTTTGCTTATGATACAGCAACCAAGAAGAGGTTGAGAGAATGCCAGCCAAGGTACGGTATAAATGTTCAATCCTTTTTCAATAAATACCATGGTACATTGATTTTTTTTTTTCTGTAGGGTGGAGGAGGGCGGGGGGGGGTTAATTTTACACTTGTAAGTATTGTTTATATAATGTACTGCATATCATAATTAATGTGATTATGACTTCTGATGTTAAATGTTTGTAAGTAAATCAACAGAAAACTGGATGTAGAATTATGACCAAATTTGGAATACAAATTTCATGCTCTACCAAATAAACTATAATATATTCCATAGATCAATACATTATTCTGCAAAAGCATATGAAACTGTGGAAGCCATATTTTATTTAAATTGTCATTGTCTCGTCCATGCTCAAGTTGTACAGAAATCATCATGAGTTGATGAACTTAGTACATTGGCTCAAAATTTTGGTATCCATAGCAGATTTTTCAGAAAATTCAAGAAAACCGGTCTCTCATTTTCTTCCATCAAATCTGATTTTTGAGTTGGTTGAAAAGTAGATTTGTATGAGAGTACTTTTGGATATTTTATTTTTTCTGCTTCTGATTTTTATCATCATAGTTACTATAATTTTGTCTTCAAAGCATGTCTCGGCATGTGATGGATGGTCATAGATGCAGAGTGTTCAGTGTCAAGTTCCATCCCACACAGTCAAATGAGTTTGTATCCGGTGGTTGGGACGATACCATACAGTTTTGGGACGTTAGAGAAGAGCATGCCATAAGGTAAGTTAACCCTTAATCAATTAATATCTTTTTGTTATATATAGTATTTTATGCGGTTTATTAGATTTTCATTGAAGGATTAGTTGACAATCCTGGCCCCAGACCTATATGTATATATGTATTTTCACATTCAACAGCTTTATTTTTTTTTGGTAATTAATAGGATGCCATCATGAAGGTGACTATTACAGTTTTTGTCATCATCCTTTCCCCCTCAATCCCTCTTATCCCATCCCCAATGTTCCTCTCCCTATCAGTCATCTACCAGAATTCACCAGTCTGTTTCTTTACTTTAAAATATGGTGTAGCACAGGAATTTTTCAATAGGCTGCCCATGGGCCAAATCCGGCCCCAAGAAAAGAAATCAGTCCACACCCATCCATGAAAATGAAATTGACCCTCACTCTTGTTCCTTAAGGTTTTTAAGCTTGAGCTTTCTACCAGTCTGCCCTGCACGTTGCATTATGTAAATATCGTACCCTTTTTTTGGTTTTCTCTGGCCCTTTGTTTAAAAAAAATTGAGAACCCCAGATATAGTAGATACTACCTTTTTTTACTTAGGTGGATGAGATCAGAATCCTGGCTGTGTCTGAATAATCTTTTGAAATATAAATATTGTATATAACTTTGGAGCACAGCACACCTTTTTTTATGTTTTACCATCCCCTATCCTGCCTTGCTCTCCTCCACCCCCCCCCCCACACTCCAGACACACAAGAAATAAAAATGCAGGAAGGAAAGTGCAGTCTGTAAGCTTAACATTGTCTTCAGGTTGAACTGATGAGATAATTTTTGGAGTACATGTCATATACCTTTGCAATTTCGACATTAGCTCACTTTTTTTTCACAAGGCCAAATGATTCACTTGTTATTTTTCAACATTTCTTTCTCTCATTGAAGGAAAATATTTGGACCTCATATCTGTGGTGATTCCCTTGATATTGATCAATATCATAATCACATTGTGACTGGTTCATGGAGAAAGGATAATAATCTACAGGTAAGACATGACATGATTTGTCTTTATTTATTATTATTTGTTATTATTATTTATTTACTATTATTTGTCTTTATATTGTTCTGGTTCACACCCACTGTTTTCAATACTTTGTGGCTATTGTTATTATAACGTTAGCACAATGATGTACCCCTGATATAAGTTTTGTTTCTTCTCAAAGAAACGTCAGAGTCATAGGAAGAAATCAATGCCATCAAAGGCGCTGTTTGAAAACTTCTTTGAGCTGCCAGCGGTGAAAACATATTTCGTTTTCTCTAATATCAAGGAGCAAAGGAATATTTTATCCAGTATCACATAGTAAAATAATATTGAAACATGTTCAGATTGCTATAAAAAAAAATGCAAATTGTATAAGCAATTTTTGCACACAAAATCATGTTGTTTTCGATATCTTATAACTAACAAACATAATAGACATTGAAAAGTGCTATGCAGAATGTAGATACTTAATTATTCCTTGGCAGTAGAAAACTGTAATCTTGCAAACTGAGTTTTGCCCTCATTGCATGTTCTAACATTGCTGAGCCCCCCTTCGTTGGCAAAGTTTTTAACAAATTTACAAAGTAGTCAACTGCCAGGATTTGTTGATAAGCTGCAAAATTTTGCTCTCTCAAATTCATTTTCACCACTGGCAGCTCAAAGAAGTTTGCAAACAGCATTTTGTTTAAGATCTTATTGATCATGCAACAAACCACAACATTCCTGGCTTACTCTTTCATATAGACTTTGAAATTTTTTTTGATAATATTGAATTGAATTTTATTGATTATTCCCTGTTGGTCTTCAGTTTTCAAAATAAAACAAAACTGTTAGCGAACTGCTTATCCACTAAAGAGTCTGTATCACAGAATGTGTAAAAGTAAGAGGGCCTGATATTTTGATCTTAGATGGAGTGTCTTCAGTTTTGGTAATTGCCTTAGAGAGTGGATTACTGTGTTTTATTCGAGAGGTAATGCATTTGTATGTAATAATGGCTATTCAACAGGATTCTTTTACAACCAGAGGGGTGTTAGACAGGGATGTCATTTGAGTCCTTATCTTTTTAATACTTTGTGTGGAAGTGCTTGCTTTAAAGGTTATATCAAATATTAATATCAAAGGTATTATGTTAGGGAATAATGATAATGAAATTATGACAATACGCAGACGACACTACGTCTTTCCTTGATGGTACTAGGGGTTCTTTAGAGGAAACCCTTGAGAGTTCTCGGTGATTTTAGATTAGCCACTGGGCTTGCTATCAATTTTTCTAAGTGTAAAATATAAATGTCCTTGTGTCCGTATATTAATAATCCCCCTACATGTATTAATGATCTAGCTTTGAATGTCACAACTGGTCCTGTTGCTATGTTGGTTGTTTGTTTTACTCAATAGAGATGATCTTTTCCGTTTGAGCTACCAACCTAAGTCGTCTAGATTGAAAAACTGCCTCCGAGTTTGGTCTGGTAGAGACCTGACCACGATTGGTCAAACTATTATAGTCAAAACGTTTGCTCTTTCTCAACTGGTTTTCCTTTTCTTGGTTTTGCCAAACCCTCCAAATAGATTTATTAAAGAGCTTGAGAGCATTATTTTCGATTTCATTTGAGGTGGTGGTCCCGATGAAGTAAAGAGGTCGTCAATGATAAATTGTTGAAAAGATGGGGGGCTGAAGGTCATTCATATTAATAGTTTCTTTAATAGCCTTAAGTGGACATGGATCAAACGTTACTGTAACCATTTACATGGTCCATATATGGTCCATGTATAGATATGGATCTATACAAATAAATTTGGCAAGCAGTTTCTGTTTCAGTGTAACTGCAACAACAAAAGATATAAGCATTGCAAATATGATATTGTTCAATCCATCGTGTTGTTTTTGAGAAGAACTGTTATTCTGTTATGACGTAAACGTAAAAGTTGAAGCATCTAGGATACAGTATGATATCGATTGTTCATTTGATTCAAGAGTTATCAATTAATAAATCGAGGGGGGAAAAAAAGAAGAAAACTGTAATCTTGCAAATTGAGTACTGAAAAGTACTTTTTGTTACTATTATTTGTTTTATTCATTTAGATCTGGGATTATGACAGTGGCCATAACATCAAAACAGTCCTGCCTGATATCACAAATTCATTGGTAAGAATTTCCATTTTCCTCACTGCTGTTTGTTTTGATACAGTTTAAGTTCCAAGGTGTTAGTTTAACTCAAATATATTTAAATGCAGTGTAATATTCATTTCTTAGATTCCGAAGGTGGCAAACCTTTCAGCTAACCAATTTTAAGTGCCAATTGTGAGTCTTTTGGTCATCGGTTATAAACCAATCAAATTTACTGCCTCCTCCTCCTCCTCCTCCTCCTCCTCCTCACAGCTTTATTGTGCACAGTGGCTCGGTCGTGATCGCATAGCTGTAGGGGGATGCGATGCCAACATGGTCCGTGTTCTGGACAGAGGAACTTTACAGGTAAGGTGGCATATTGTTCGGGTGCTTCTGGATGTGCATTGGCTAATTTTACACATTTATTAATAATCCTGGGATGCTTGTCATATGATTATGAGGCCATTTAGGTAATACCACTCCTTTAAAACAGGTGTCCTCAACCTAGACCTTGTCACATTTAAAATCACCTGACCACCACTAAGGAAGTTGTCAGCTTATCGGGGCCAGAGGGTAGGAGAATACATCCGAAGCAACACCCTCTGCTGGAAGTAAATGTTTCAGTTTGGTCTTTTTCCTTCTTGTCAGTAATCCTGTAATTGCTCATATTGAAAGTTATCTTGATAATTTTAAAGCTTCAGATAACGACTTGTACTATAGCACTGAGAAACTTTTTCTTCCCTCCTACTTCCCCCTTCTTCTTCTTTTTACAGACAACGGGAAGGTTAGTTGACCTCCCAAGGGGTGTGTACTGCCTGGATAACAATAAAGTCTCAACCGTACCCAAGTTTGTGATTGGAACCAGCAAGAGTCTGTTTTTCTTGGAAGTGGCACAGACGTAAACATAGATCTCTACTCATCCTTTACCATAAAAGTAATATGGAACGTTTCACAATTTCTTTTATCACTCCATTGGACATTTTTGTTTCATCATTTCTGGAGAAGTCATGAAAAAAGACAATATTTTCTTACTCTACAGTAGTTTGAATTGATGTCAAATCTAGGGACGATTTTCACCTAGTGGTCTGCGTTAGAGCTATGCGTCATCAAAAGGGAATCACAGGGTACCCAATGAAAGTTTTGTAGAAATTAAATTCTCATTAATAACTGCATATCGACTTTGGTTGTTGGTGTCTGGCTGGTTTTTTTTTACCTGATACTGCCAAAAAAAAACTTTGTTGCTGTTCTTTTTTTTATTAAGTTGTAATCAGTCTTATTTAGACAAAGTTTAAGGTTTGTTAGAACAAACTTAAGTTTGTCAACAGATAACAGTTCGTTTTGTTTTGCTCTTACAAAACATGGAATCTGTAGATATATGTAGGGAAGTTTATTATCATTTTGTGTTAGGGCTCAAACAGTGCTAAGTTCATCAAGAACAGAATTGTTAAAACTGACTTTTTGCAATGTATATGAAACTTGAGCTAGGGTATAGAAGAAGTGCCTTATAATAAATATAGTACCAATCTGACAAAAAAGTATACTTTGGATTAGAAATGAAAATTTTGCCTTTTTGATTTTCGTTAATTCTTGACATATTTGGATACTAAAACTTTGGTGTCATTCCTTAGCTTGACTAGTCAAATTGCACTTGAAATAATGAAGAAGTAGTTTTCAGAAATTTCTAATATTAATAGAAATGTAAACTACACTGACAGAATTGTAAGCATAACAAAATTAATTTTATGCCTAAAATGATCCTTTGTAGCTGGATTTCAAGGTATTTTTGCAAAGGAATTATTTTTTTCGGAAAAAATGTTACTTTTTAATAGGCATGATTTAAACTTGAAATACATGTATAGCAAGCAATACAATTTTATAAGTACTTTTTGTTTATTCTTTTATTGTCTTTTTAAAATAACTATATACAAACTTCATGGCTATGTGACAGCAATGTGACACATGTCACAACTCTTCTACAAGAACTAACAAAAAAGATGACTAAAATATAGAAAAATGCATTGTCTTTGAGGAACTGCACTATTTTGCCAGATCTGGCCAGCACAAGTGCCTTCTCTCCCTTCCTTACCCCTCCCCTTCAATTGACCTGACAATAATATTAGAATATGGGTCATAGTATTTTCTGTATCGAATGGTACATATGAATAAGGAGTATTAAACTAGCGGAAACAAGCTGGTTTTTAACCAGCCCAACGTAACATCTGTGTCACAAGTAAATCACTCAAGTAGGAATTGCACAACGAGTTGACATGGAATAAAATTACCCAGGTATCATGTTGTAGATGGGAAACATAATATTTCATTAGGAAAACAATTCACAGCCTTCAAAACCTGTTTCACAAAATATGAACACAAAATTATACCCTGGTTGAGTCACTTCCAGTGATTTTTCCCAACCTTGAGTCAGCGGGCAATGCCCCCCTACCCCCACCCAAATTTGCTTTGTGCTACAGTCCCCCCAAATGAAATCCAGTGATGTTTTCAAAATGTTTCTTTTTTACATTTTTTCAAGTTCTAATCACAGGTATTCATACCTCAGGGCTCATGTTCATACTTCATTAAAGGCCAGAACTTGGTAATCAGATCGAGATATTACACATTTTGGGCCTTCATCATACCCACATTTGGAGACCGTTGATCAATATCGTCCTACAGAATAAGCGCCAATAATTCGGCCGGTTGTATAACCATTACAAACTAGCACTAGCAACCCCATGTGCATTTTCAGCAACCAATGATGCCACTCGTGGAGAATTTTCACTGCACGTATAGGCCCTATAGGCCTAGTGAAACTTGTTTGTGTGGAAATCTGGGCATGTAGTGAATTAGAGTAGCTAATTTATTCATTGTATCCTTTTCATAATGTGCAGAATTATTTATTCATTTACACACGCTGCATTACTGTTATTTGTTAAACCACGACTACTGTCTCTGCAATAGAGGTAAATTAAGTGAAAGTGTGTCATGTTCCACTGAACCCCCTAACAATATAATGCTGGCTACGCCAATGGCGTTTGACTCCAGTCGTTGTATTATCTCAATGGGGAAATAGATCCTCACTTTTTAAGTTTAGAGACTCGCTACAGCAATATCTTGTGGATGACTGTCCACAGGAAGCAAACTGAGTCTGTTTTCATCTCTTACTTGTGGCCGAAATCTGAATGGGTCCATCGTCACTACCCAACTCTCAAAGTACTTCTTTCGAAATACATAGAACTCGGTTTTCACTTTGTATTGAGGCTGTTCTGTGGTAACGATTGCAACGGTTTTTGATCCATTTGTAATAGCCTCGTCTGAGATTGTAATGGCACCTGTCCAGGCTGATGGTGTTGTGGCTGAAGTCCTGCAAAAGGCAGACCAGCGGCTTGACTGCTAGCTGGTTGCTGCTGAGGAGGTGGTAACATGCCAGACTGCTGTTGTGTCGTCTGCTGTTGTGTAGTCTGCTGCTGTTGCTGCTGTTGTTGCTGTGCATGCTGCTGATGTAAGTTATCCAGATGGGACTGCTGCAGTCTCATACGTTTGTAGCTGTAATGCTGCCAGTGGAGGAGCTGTTGGTCTTCAATGAACCTGACGCACTGTGCGTTAGCCAGTTCCTTTCGGAAGCTTTCGTATTGTAACAGTTCCAGGAAATGCAGACATTGTGGGTATCTGCAAAGAAAGTAGTAAACATCAATTTAGTATGAACTTACTGTACTAGTGTGGGATTTTAAAGCCATAGAAAACCATAACTTCCCTAGTTAGGATTATATGCCAAAATCACTTTCTTTCCATAGGATTCAAACTTTCAAATTATATCACAGGTATCTTTAGCATTCACTGATCAATTAGAGCCACTATAGTATCTATGTAAGTATACAGAGTTATTTCTGTTGATGCTGAAAGACAGGCCTCTTATTGTAAGAACTGTCTAAACTCTAAAATGGAGATGATTTTTATGAATTTTTATGACATTTTGTGAATCGAACCAATATTTCAGGCAACCATTAAATATCCTTTAGATTGTTTCAGGAATAACAGCTTCGTTTACAGCCATGTAATTGAACTTCCACTATTAAAATGTCATTAAGTTTCTTTGCAGCTCAGATGTCAATAAGTCATGGTTATCTACTGTAGGTTGTCCATCCGTCAATTTTCTCAGAAGCAACCTTTAAAGGGTGTGAAGACTCGCGCAAAAAGAAACGTCATATGCCGGTAATCTGACCTAGTTTCAAATGAGGTATAACAGAAGTGTTAGACACCACCAGCAATCCCAGAATATACGCACACAGCTTGCTACCTTCGGTTATTAGACACTAGTGTACAGTCAGTACATACAGCTGCGGTCAATACCCACAGCACAGTGTATAAACGATACAGCGATGGACATCTCAGGTCCAGCTAAAGATAACAAGGTATCTTGTTTCATTACTGTTTGCATTTTGTAGGGACAAGCAGAAAACTTAAAGTTCTTGCAAGCAATGGAAAGTTAACTTTTTCAGAGCGCGGCACACGTTTTGGGGCAAGTCTTCAATGCCTTTAAAGGCAAGTCTACTAGTGGGTGTGGTATGGAGAGGAGGGAGGAGGTAAGGCAATAGAAGCAACTACCTGTCAAGTAGGTCACTTCTCCTTTGCTTAAACCCCTCCTTTCCTATTGAAACCAACAATGGTGAGTACTAGGGTACTGAACCTACTTGAGAAACTTTGCATACTGTGGATCCTTCCAGTATTGAAGATATTTCAAGTAGTTTACAAATCTTGAATCCTTAAAGTAATCCCTCTGTGCAAGAACTGTGGCAAGAAATAAATAAGGGAAAATTAACACAATACAGTAGCTGTAAACAACTTCTCAACATTAATATATGGCTTTCATCATTGGTATACTAGCTTCTCATCCATAGTAGCAACTTCAAAACTGCTTGATATTAACAAAAGTTTAAATTCATTCTACGATATTCCTACCAAGATCAACTAAATTGTATATGTCCTTACAAGTCACAAAATAACTTGTTGGTTTAAAAGTCAAACCGTCCGTCCTGCCCCTCCTACCTAGGGTAACAGCTAGTGCAAATCACTTTAAGTGCTTGTGTTGAATTTCAGTTGTAACAATACTTACAAAGGAATAGAAATCAACCAGCTGACAATAGAGGCTAACTTCAATACATAATTTTTTTCAACAATTTGATGCTAACTTCCTTGGTCATCGATTATGAAATTTGAAAATTAATGGTATTTAGTATAGAAAAGGCTTCATAATTGACGCACCCTTGTAGTTGACACACCTTCAAATATTACTAGCAACGATACAGCAGGCAACCTAAACCTTTTGCAGCCAAGCAGAGTTACATATTTCATGAGTTTGAATCCATTTCAGTTATATGCTGATCAAATTGTGGTTTTTTTCTTCAAAGTTTTTAACACCCTCACCCGCAAATTTGTTGGGCATTTGGAAATCTTACTCCCTAAAAATAACCAAATTTACCTCAATATAATATCACAACTGACCTGTCAGAGCTTAGAGGCTCAGAGCATAACAAACAGCATCCAAAGTCAATGGATGTACAGTATACTTAGGGCTACACTACAGTTAGCTTTTCCACGAATGTGTCAATTTAGGGGTATGAAAGAACTTGACACGGCAGACATTTTGTGGTCAAATTCTGCTCAATTGTACGTTGCATAGGCACAGAACAATAAATATTTTGAGATCATTACATTTCTGAGGAACTACACATATGAAAATGAATACAGTTGAGTGATTTCAATTTTTAGTTGATAGACATCAATAATCAAATCCTTAAAGGGTGTGAAGACTCGCGAACAAAAAAACATCTCATGCCGGTAATCTGACCTAGTTTGAATGAGGTTTAACAGAAGTGTTAGACACCACGATCGATCCCAGGAAATACACACACAGCTTGCCACCATCGGTAATTAGACACTAGTGTACAGTCATTACATACAGCTACAGTCAATACCCACAACACAGTGTACATAGCATAGATGGACACCTCAGGTCTAGATAAAAGATAACAAAGTATCACGTTTTATTACTGTCTACATTTTGTAGCGACAAGAAGAAAACTTCAATTGCAAGCAAAGGAAAGTTAACTTTTTCAGAGCGCGGCACGCGGTTTGGGCGAGTCTTCAATGCCTTTGAGTGCATCAATTATGAGCCCACCATGCTACTGTGTCCCACATCTGTGTAGTTTCTCTTCCCAGATAATAAAGTAATTGCTGAAAGTTACATGCACCAAATAGACAAATGTTAATTAGAATCTGAAGGGTAACTCTCCTTATAAAAAACAAATAAAAGAAAAGATCTTACAGTTGAGGTAGTGAGGATTTGCCAAGCACTGAACAAACTCTAGTTCAACCTGAAATCTCAACTTCTCTGGATCTTGCTGTTCTGTGACTAAGAAACAAAAACAACAAAGTCACTGAATAACTATATTATGCAATAATAAGCCTTACAGAATTACGTAACATTTGTAAATTTCACAGTTGTAAAGACCCATAGAAAAATCAAATGATACAAACATTAGCAGACGATTATCATCAAAATATAGCCTACTTGTAAGGCCTAGATAACCTAGGTTGAATTGTTACAAATGCTAGTTCTTACTGTAAGTATATTTCGTGGAACTGCTTACAATAGAAACAGGTGCGGTCTAGCATAGTGACTAAAATTAAAATGATCTTTTTTGTCAAGTTATGTTGTTTATGAGGAAAGTACTCACCTAGACCAGCATTCATGTTGTCTTTTTGAGTGACGACTTGCAAAATTCAATAAGTATGAAGTTTTTCTAGAAGCTGCCTAAGATCTCTTACTGTACGGTACTACGGTGACAATTCTGACGTTGTATCAAAACAAATGTATTGTATAGTTTCTACCAAAATGATTTGGCCCCTATTTGAGCCAAATGTGCTAGCACTGTGCTGTGCGTAAAACCGTTTTTGGCAGATTAAGCATGGTTTCGGCTTTTGCTACATTACAGAGGGTGCGCTGTATTCCCCAAAATTGTACAAAGTTTGTGTAGTCCCAGAAAGAGTAAAAGTAAAATGGGGGGGGGGGGAGGAATTTCTCCCATTTTTGTGGTTTGCAGGTTCTTATAACAGAGAAAGAAGAGCAAGAAAGATGGGGGAAAGCTTGGTGAGGGGTTGGGGAAGGAGGGGAACAGAGGATCCTCCGAGACGGAACGGGGAGGAGATGGAGATGGGAGGGGATAGGAAGCCCAGGTTATTCTGCAAAATTACTTATTTATGTTGTTATGTTCTTATTTATGGGAGGAACATTAAGAAGGAGGGAGTGGCGTAGTAGCTATAGCCCTAATTATTGATATATTTCTTTATGAGGGTGGGAGGGGAATTTACAGAATTATAGGTAGGCTTCTTAAATGGATATTGTAGGCCCTAACACTTTTTGAACTAAAATTGTTCTCCATAAATTTACTAATTTTGAGGTTAGTGTGCCCACATGTGGATCAAATTATTTTAGCGGATGGGTGATGGGGAAGAGGGATCGAGGGAGGGAAGGGAAGGAGAAATAAAAAATTCCATCAAAACAATGTCATCTTAACTTCTTACTGTAGGTAATCAAGTTACCTTTTTCGGGTGAAATAACAAATTAAAACACTTCCTCCGTAAATTGCAGCTGGCATATATGACCATATGCCTGTGTCAGTACACTTTATGCTTCAAATACGCCGCAAATATGCATCTTCGATTTAACATACGAAAACGTCATATGTTTAAATAAAAAATCATCTTAACTTCCTAAGTCATTACAATCATACCTTCCCGGGTCGAAATAAATGTTAATGTTACCGATAGGCCTACTATAGTCAGGCGGGTATCCAGGATTTTCTAACCCGGGGGGCGCGAATTACTATCTAAGCGGAGCGCCACCATCGGATGGCGCGGAGTGTACAAGAACATTTCTGGTTTTGATACCCCCCAGATCACCGGAAATGGCACTTCTCGGGCTTGAAAATGACCAAGCAGTCGTACACTTTTGCCTGAGAACCAAGTATTTCCCAATAGTTTTTTTTCCATCCATAGTAACCTTTTGAAGATTGTCACCAGTCACACATCATGTTCGACCTAATTGCATGTCCTGTGGATCATTGCTTTTGTAGGTGATTCTATACGTCACGGCCCACAATATCCGAAA
>JAIPMN010038252.1:0-17133 GCA_020650975.1 Apostichopus californicus
TTGGCTCTACCATGATGGATCTCATGTATATGCTAGCAATGTAACCAGCCCAAACTCTGTAGTGTTAATGAATGGGGTTGCCTGGTATCTACAGCTAGTCCATAAGTATAAAGAGTCGTATGAATTAGTTAATCTCCATGTAAAATCACCACCAATGTTTTTGTTCCATTTTACATCTAACATTAATGGTGAGGGATGAATGTGTCGGTTACAGCACTTTCAAAGATATATACATGTATGTACATACTGGTTTGGCATTCACTTCCAGTAAAGCCGTCTAAACAGAAGCAAGCGTGGCCTAACCCAAAGAAATCTTGACAAAAGCCATCATTTTCACAAGGGTTAGAGTCACAAGCATCTACAGGAAATTGAAAAAATAGAATTGAAATATAAAAAAAAAGGTAAAACATTGAATTGAAATTTGGATAGTACGATCAAAATCAAAATTGAAATTGTACTGAAACAAAAAAGGTGTCATGAAGTTAACCTCAAAACTGACAGAGTTGTTTATTTCTGCATCAATAGCTTAAAAAATTAGATATATTGCATCTATGGAATGATGTTATCTCTTGTGAAGCTTGCAGACTGCTCCACTATAGGTCCAACTCCTCCACTACAAGTCCAAATGCTCCACTACAGGTCCAACTGCAGGTCCAACTCCTCCACTGCAGGTCCAACTCCTCCACTGCAGGTCCAACTCTTCCACTGCAGGTCCAACTGCTCCACTGCAGGTCCAAATGCTCCACTTCGGGTCCAACTGTTACACTAAAGCAGCCTAAAGGTCAAACTGCTTCGTTAAAAGTCAAACTGTTCCACTAAACGGCAAACTGTTCCACTTAAAGGCATTGAAGACTTGCCCCAAACCGCGTGCAGCCATCTGAAAAAGTTAACTTTCTGTTGCTTGCAAGTGACATTTTGTTCGTGTCGCTACAAAATGCAGACAGTAATGAAACATGATACCTTGTTATCTTTAGCTGGACCTGAGATGTCCATCGCTATATCGTTTGTACACTGTGCTGTGGGTATTGACCGCAGCTGTATGTACTGACTGTACACTACAGTAGTGTCTAATTAATGATGGTAGCAAGCTGTGTGTGTATTTTCTGGGATTGATGGTGGTGTTTATCATTTCTGTTACACCTCATTCGAAACTAGGTCAGATTACCGGCATTAGACGTTTCTTTGCGCGAGTCTTCACACCCTTTAAGTCTGGTCAAACTTCTACCCATAAGGTCAAAATGCTACACTTAAGGTCAAAGTGCTACACAGTCTAAAGGTAAGTGCTACACTAAAAAATCGAAGTGCTACACAATCGGTCAAACTGGTACACTTAAGGTCAAAGAATAGGCTCTGCATAATTTTAGACAGAAATATCCTCTGGAAGTAAAAGTGTAAATTTACACATTTTCTGAAAAAATACCAACCAAAATTTGAGCAAATGAAATTCAGAAAAGGATGCATGTAAAGGTATCTTGATAATATTCAGTCTTAAAACTGTACTTTACAGTGGCGGCGGAAGCCAATAATTTTAGGGGGGGACGGATATCGAATTCACCATCTAAGCGTAGCGCCACCATCGGTTGGCGCGGAGCGTACTAAAAAAATTTGGGTAAAATAGACCCCTCAGATCGCAGGAAATCGCTATTTCCGACCCCTAATAGTGTATTCGTGCACTAAATATTTTGATGTCTTAGGGTCTAAATATTTACAGATTTAATAAAATATTAGCTTGCGTACAAATATATTTATGATCGTTTTTCAGCCATGCAGTGTATATTACACTTAGCGGCGAACACTTCGCAAAATAGTGTTGATTCTCTGCTGAACAGCTAACATACATAGCAGTGATTATTGACTGAGTCATTTGGCTGTCACTTAAATTGGCATATGCGTTTAGTCCAGTCGCAGTCTCACTATTCATCTAGAAGTCAGGAAACTAGCAATACAGTCACTACTTGTAGGGGGGACGGATATCGAAGTCACCATCTAAGCGTAGCGCCACCATCGGTTGGCGCGGAGCGTACTAAAAAAATTTGGGTAAAATAGACCCCTCAGATCGCAGGAAATCGCTATTTCCGACCCCTAATAGTGTATTCGTTCACTAAATATTTTGATGTCTTAGGGTCTAAAAATTTACAGATTTAATAAAATATTAGCTTGCGTACAAATATATTTATGATCGTTTTTCAGCCATGCAGTGTAGATTACTCTTAGCGGCGAACACTTCACAAAAATAGTGTTGCTTCTCTACTGAACAGCTTACATACATAGCAGTGATTATTGACAGAGTCATTTGGCTGTCACTTAAATTGGCATTTGCGTTTAGTCCAGTCGCAGTCTCACTATTCATCTAGAAGTCAGGAAACTAGCAATACAGCCACTACTTGTATTTTCCAAATATACTGACTCGTGTTTCCTTCTTTTTGACGAAGTTTGTGATCTATTTTCCGATATTTCCTCACATCGCGTTGATGGTTCGACGTGTTTGGTTTTAATTTTGATTTGGTTTGATTTTTTAGGGGGGACGTCCCCCCCACTCAAAAATTAGGGGGGACGTGTCCCCCCGACCCCCCCGCTTCCGCCGCCTATGGTACTTTATAATTACTTGCCCAACTTTCAAATGCATTAAAAACTGCTGTGCACAGGGTTGGAAAACCTTGCGAAATTTCCTGCAATAATGTTTGATACTACTATAGTCAGTATTGCGATTTTCGGAACACTGCCAATTTCGGACACCCCTAAGAAAGGCACGATTTCACCATGACAACCTACAGGAAGAGCCAAATTTCACCAAAAAGTACGAAGCTACAGTTATTTTCTCTCCAAAATTAGGTGTCCGGAATACGAAGTGCCCATGCTACCTCTGATTTCTGGCTTCTGTTTGCAAAGCAGAAAACCCAACAAATGTCACTCCGCCTCGTCCATATTTTAGAACGTTGTAGCTATTGGCACGACAGGTTTCCCCATAGGGATCGACCTGCATGGATATTTATGTAAGCCTACCTTAGGCCCATACAGACTTAGCCTAGGCTAATCAATTACTAATCATCCTACTACTAGTACTAGCATGGACATGGACAATTCCGGACACCTAAGCCTTAAAAGTTAAAACACCCCAAAACTATATCTTCTGGTATAAATCACCTGAAAATATACTTGATATGGTGGGAGAAGTGTGTTATAATACGATACACGGCCAAACTTTCTTTCCTGCAAACTGTTTTCACGTTGTATTCCAAGAAGATTCTTGTGATTGTGGAACTGGTATTTCTTTGCTAGAGTATTGCTAATTTTCGGACACACAGTCCCAGTGTGGCGCTGGTGATAAAATTGGTGGCGCAGTTGCTCTTTCAGTAATTAAAACAGACTTCATAGATCTCCGTCGTTTTATTGACAAATATGTAAGTATTTACTTGCACACGGGTCATTTCGTACTTTTTGGTGAAATTTGGCTCTTCCTGTAGGTTGTCATGGTGAAATCGTGCATTTCTTAGGGGTGTCCGAAATTGGCAGTGTTCCGAAATTAGCAATACTGACTATACTGTAGGCCCACAAGTACTGTACTACTGTAGCCTAGGTAGATCGAGGGCCTAGATACAATTGGTAATATAATGGTATATAAATTATAATGCATAGAGGTACCGCAAGTTTGTCATAAAAATGTATTTCCTGTCGATGATTCGTCTCTTAGAATTAACAGAATTTCAAATGACACAAACATTGGAATGTACAAGAAACGAATCAAATATCAAACCCTTGGCTATGACGTAAATTTCTGATCAAAACGGCAGGTTAAACTGCATCCAACATTCCAACTCCTACTGTACGTTTGCCAACCTTTGGTTGCTAGGTAAGTGGAAATTGTACGAAGTTTTTGCATTTCTAAGAACAGTCCTACCTACATGTACTGTCTATCTAAGATCGGTGTACGTGTCCGTCTACTATTACACATCATTGGTCACCCGATTCACACTGTCTCATACAATAATATTTTATTATAATAATGTAATATAAAACATCCACAATAATATTGTTGTATATAATATTACACGGTATATTGATATATTATGCACCAATTACATTGTTATTGTTTTAATATTACAGTACAATAAATTTGTATACCAGCATGTGAATCGGCTGCATCGGTTTTGCTACCTAAATGTGAACGTTGTGAAGTGTGGCATACGCCCTCGTATCCACTGTCCCCCACCCAAGATTTACCCCCTCCCCCTCCCCCGCATTGATTGCAAAGCGCATGATTTATACGGAAACATTGCTAGGTGTTTTAATTCCATGGTTACCTTGACCATTATCACTAGACAGTGGCGGAGCTAGGGGTATTGGTCAGAGGGGGTGAGAATGGTCTGTAGGGGCGCTTTCGACACTATCTAAGCGGGGCGCCACGACAGGTTGGCGCGGAGCGTACAGAAATTTTTTGAGTAAAGATACTCCCTAGATGGCCGGAAATGACCTTTTCCGGGCCTTGCTAATTTGCAGATAAACGAAGAATATATAGCCGTTAGAGCATTTTTGTCCGAAAATTACACCCAAAAAGTGGTAAAAAACTGAAAAGGGCGCCAGCAGTCCATTTGAGTCCGTCAGGGGGGGGGGGCATCCGCCCATAGGCGTAGGAGCCTAATTTGGTTGGGGGGGTGGCTGTAACGACTTGCCCGAAAAATATAACCCAACTTTTTCGCGCGCTCCGCGCGCGTTCAACATCTTCGTGTGTTATCATATAGGCATTCAATGGTTATTACATCACATGCCGATAACCGATGGATGCCTATATGACATGCACATTAACATGTCGAACGCGCGCGAAAAAATTGGTTATATTTTCCGTGTTATTACCCTTCCATATTGGTTTCAATTATTGGGGAAGTCGTTACAATAATAACGATAATAATAATACCAGTTTAACCATTGAAAAACACATTGCCAATTATTCTTCTTTCAGAAGGTGCCCGAAAAATTCTCAGCATATTGCCCGAATTTTCACCAAAAATTTTTGTTGGGGGGGGGGCTGCAGCCCCCCAGCCCCCCGCCTCCTACGCCTATGCATCCGCCCCCTGACTGTATGGACGCTCCGCCACTGTCACTGGACGTTTATGACATGCTTGGCAAATAAATGTTTTATTGTTTAGTGACAGGTTGGAATGTTTGCTTTACTTTTTGTATAGGTCTACAGACTTTCATCAAAAGATATCATTTTTTTTGTCTGCCTTTATATTCCCCTCTGTGGATAATGATTGACAAATTATAAGAAATATCACAAAATCTAAATCTATATATATATATCGTCGCGATACAAAATGCTACATGAGGATGTGGTTTTCGCGTAAAGATTCAACAAAGAAATCAGAATCACCCAGTTTAAAGGTATCATGTATTGGCCCCAAATATGCTAGATATTCAAATATGGTCACCTTTGGTCAAAATTCTTAAACTGTGTTGATTACAACCTCCGAGGAAATGTTCCTCACTTGGACATTCAGTCATCTTGTGTGTTACTTAAAAATGTCTGAGTACTTTTTTGAAAATTTGTAGCAACTCTAGCGTGCTATAATTTGGGGCTTAAGATGGCATACTCCTAGTAGAGTCTATATCCATCCGCTCGATTGTTCTCCTTCAGGAAAAGTGCCAAAAAGCAGCAGGAGAACATCTTTTTTGACATGTTATCAATCATGATCTAGTTTTTTGTGGCTTGCATGTTGAAGAGCATGAATGGAAGTACATGGAGTGAGAAAATTTGGTAAATTGAGGCAAATTTAGAACCCTTGAGGCCTCCCAGGAGCATCGTAGGAAATTTGTTTACCACTGAGTGAAGAGGTTTGTTTACAAGTGACGAAAACTTCCGGCTCGGATAGCAAAAAATCTACATGGTCATGATACGGAAAATTGATGGTAACATGAAAGGCCAACTTGTCAGCTATCCGGTGATGGGTAGCGTTTAGCTAGTAAAAACTTCTATCTAGACTTAGAGACCACATTACTTTTGTGATTTAGTGTGTAAGTCAATGGGGCTTTTAATGGGCGTATGCTACCTGAATTGCGATTTTAGTCAACAGCGTTGGAATACATGTTGCTTTTGTGTTAGGCGGATCGTTCAATCACTGCGGAACTTTGAAAGTAAGCTTTGTCAAATCTCTTTCAAATTTAAGAGCGATTATACAGTTGTTATTCTGCCGATTCGAAATAAGCTTTCCCATTCATATGGTACGGATTCTAAAGTCAGGCCGCGATTTATTCCCAATTATGAAACTGCAATGCAAAGACGACCGATGTCCAGAAGAAAAAAGCATGAAGTGTGATTCTTATACTTAGGCTATAGTAACAAAATGTCAAGGCTAGGCTCTAATATGTTGTTGATAGTATTGGTAACAATATGCTTCGCGAAATCGGTGCAAACTCACGGAGATGGACAATATCAAATGGGAAATAGTGACAAGAACAGGTTTGAAAGTGGGCATTTGCGGTTTCATCTAATCAAGAAAGAAAGCGAAAATCCACGGTATGGTAAATGCTGGACAAATGCGTTAGCAAAAGTTAAAAGAGGTAAGTGTATTCTCTATTTGTTGTCATGTGCATACTCTTAATCTAACTCTAACTGTTATTGTTATAATTATCATTATTATTATTACATTCATTCAATAAACTTTTTCTGAAGTTTCAAAGTCTCGGCTAGCATTTTATCCAGATGTTTTCCCTAGTATAGCAAAATGCATGGTATCAAAACAACTGGTATAGTCAGTATTGCGAAGTTCGGAACACTGCGAAGTTCGGACACCCCTAAGAAATACACGATTTCACCGTGACAACCTATAGCAACAGCCAATTTCACGAAAAACTACGAAGCTACAGATACTTTCTCTCCAAAATGACCCGTGTGCAAGTAAGTACTTACAGTACATATTTGTCAATAAAATGACGGAGATCTATGAAGTCTGTTATAATTACTGAAAGAGCAACTGCGCCACCAATTTTATCACCAGCGCCACACTGTGGGCCGGGTGTCCGCACTTCGCAATACTCTAGCAAAGAAATACCAGTCTTTTTGGAATACAACGTGAAAACAGTTTGCAGGAAAGAAAGTTTGGTCGTGTATCGTAATATAACACACTTCTCCCACCATATCAAGTATATTTTCAGGTGATTTATACCAGAAGATATAGTTTTGGGGTGTTTTAAGGCTTAGGTGTCCGAACTTCGAAGTGTCCATGCTACTCTAGGTCATCTGAGGGAGGAGAGTTGAAAATATGTTAAGATTGTCAATATGAAAAAATTTAAAAGAGTTTTGCTGTTGCTATCATTCAAAGCTCAACCAACTAAATGTATAATTTACAAACTGTATGAACCATAAATGATGATAAAGTACCACAGTATGATTATCAAGTACACCATGTATTCCTTCAGTCAGTGAGATGTTTAAGTGAATGAAATGTTATTAAAAATTGGAAACTTCTGCACAATGACAGGAACTTTATAGAGTGTTTTCTAGGTTTTTTCTCTGAATTTGAACATTGTAGCACATTTAGACATCTTTTGGTGAAACCTTTGTATAATCTCAACAACTTTGAACGTTTTATTCTTGGCCAGATGATCACAGGTTTGTATCACAGAACTTTGTTAACGGATTGTGAACCAACTTTTAATGAGTGAAAAATGTGCAGCTTGCCTTTGTTTTTTCTTAAAATATTCTCTACAATTTAATTACACATTTTCTACCTGCCTCTCTAGGATGTAAAAAGCTGACCGATGATGAACAGAGTAGAATGGCCATTGCTCTTACCAATTGTCATCTGGAGAAGGCAGGATTCACTTTATATCCGTGTTTGGAAGACCAGTCTATCAGTAGCTGTCTCTCTCCCATGCAGCCAGATATAGCTGCATTTAATGCTTACACAGAATTCTTTACCCACTCCCAGAACATCTGCTACTTCCTTGAAAGCCAAGTTTGGTATGAGAAGACAGAGGAGACTGTCTCAAAGTTAGCCAAGAGCTCCGAAGTAGTCGCTGACCAACTGGAGGTCACCAGCCATCTGCAATCAGAAATGATGGAGAAACAAACTGCCTCCATTCAGAATCAAGAAGTCATCTTGCAGAATGAAGAATACCTCAGAGAGGCCTTGAAGTTGTCAGTCGATGAGATGAAGAGCAGTACAAGTCAACAACAACTCCTTTTTGATAAGACTTTTGAGAAAATGATCAAACTCCAGAGACTGATCCAAGGAGAATATAGTTGGAATCAGTCTTTGTTTTTCTACGTGGCTGCTATCATAATCGTTTATATCGCGACGTCTGCGCCTTGGTTAGCTGGAGTTCGGCTTCAGCTTATTATCTTTATCTTAATGAGCTGGTGGATAGAGAGGGCATTATTCAGCTGGAATGAGAGTGAAAACGAAGTAAGTTTCCCATGAAAATTTGTATTTTGTGTTAAATATGAGAACAAAAGTGTGTCAATAATTTTGATACAATATATCCTGATGTCTTAACTGACACGTATGATATGTATGTTAACTGACATGTATGTAATTTTGTATTAATCCATGTTTGCAGTTTATCTCTGTTTAAGTCGAAAGGTTATTGGTTTTGCCATTAAAATTGATCATGCAAGAAAACAAATAAAGGCTGAAACCATTCCGAAAAATTCAATGAGGTATGTTGAATTATAGTTACAGTACATCTCAGTGATGGAAAATACTTCAATAAAAAGGCTTGCTAAAAAGTTAGCTTATCCCAAGGGTTAGAAATGCTGCAGCAGGACATTGCAGTCCTATCCATATAATGATTGTGTGGATGAACACCAGCTAACTTGTATCAAGTTTCCCTTTTTCGAATATGAGTGACCGTGCTTTCACTTATACTGATGGTCAAAATAAGCTTAGTAAAGTAAACCAGTTTGCTACACAGTTCCAATTATTTATGTACGTTTCAAATTATTTAACATTAGCCAGTTCGTGACCAACTATATATTGGCAAGATATGAAACATGCCAGTACGGTCCAAAATGGTTATTTCATTTATCAAATTTTTTGCAGGGAAATATTTATCCATTGTGGCATAATGGAATGTTGAGTAAGCATAATGTTTTTTTCTTTTCCCCCACGACATCAGTATATTATAAAGAACACAATAAAAAGACCTGAAGACTGCTATCCAACTGTAAGCGCTGCATTGTTCCATGTGTTGTACATTTTAAAAAGTACAACCCATCAAACTTTGACTGTCAGTAACATATTATAGTTGATTTTATTCATTTAGAAAGTAGCACACTTATGTTAAAGTTGAGATCACTACTTTCTCACCCTCCAGGAAACTACTTACCGAAATGTGTGGCTTTTCCGGAATATCGCTATCATCGTGGCGTTGTACATTTTCTTACGTTTTGTCTACTTTTATAAAGACTACTGTCAGCTGAACTATAAATTACTGGTTGAAGTCCTTGAAAAATTCCATGAAAAAGGTAAGGGAATACTTCTTGTCAAAATATTTCAAAATATTGTACAGCATTTTGTTATGAATGACCTAAATCCAAGTATATGCTTTGCATTTGTCATCAAAACTTTATGTTGGATGTTTTGGTTATAGCCTTGTTCAGCCAGTTGGGACAATTTCCTAATGCTAATACCTCTTTAAACTGTACTCCAATATCATGCTCTCAGAGCACTGGTATTGACAGTACAAACAGTTCCTAACTTTGATCTGACATGATATTAATACTGCTCATACTGACAATACGAGTGCTCTGAAGCGGGACATGACACTACAGTATAGTGTGTTTCTGCATCCTATGAATATGCAGTTTGTGTTGAAAGCACAATTGTGAATGTGCATTAATCCTGCATTCTCATAAACTGTTGTAGCTTCATCTTATAAACATAATCTTAAAGACCAACTATGGAGACAAATTTTTTTTTTTTGATTTTCCATTAATTTGGGAGGTTACATACCCATAATCAACATGTGTGT
The DNA here is from genome assembly GCA_020650975.1 of Apostichopus californicus. Lineage (NCBI taxonomy): Eukaryota > Metazoa > Echinodermata > Holothuroidea > Aspidochirotida > Stichopodidae > Apostichopus > Apostichopus californicus. The sequence continues at coordinate 9,970 of JAIPMN010038252.1, forward strand.
TAACGGTCCGCAACAATTTTCGAAAACCTACTATAACCCATCAAGAAACGACCACGAAAATTGACTTTTTGGGTAGTCACATGACATGTACCTCTGGAATGTCTGAAAACAGAGATTGACCCAAAGGAGCCTCTGGTCACCGTGTGAAGTCATGTTTGGTATACCGCGAAAAATCAAACGCTGAAATAGGCACTGTTTATACACAGATAGCGAACAATTGTACTGTATTTGACTTCCAATTTCGAGCGAGAACAAGAACACATGAAGGTAAACAACTAGTTTTCAGACAATTTTAAGCAGAAAATTGAGTAAAATGGGTTATTTTATTTGCAAACTTTTCCACTCAAATGGAGGCATCGTTTACATAGCGGAGTGTCAATAGGTACGTACGGTACAATATACTGTAGAACATGCAAGCAGCTTGCCGATTCCGTAATACAATTTGATCGCAAGATACCGCAAACTGAACAGAAGAATAGACCTAAAAGATGCCTCATGCGTGATATGTGACGGGAAAAATGATTTACGTTACTGTCAACGAATTACCAAAAAAACACTAAACATAATCGAACAACTACAAGAAGACGCTGGCCTGAATCGACCAGGGTAGCATATACATGACTAAGCTTCAGCTGAACTTAGTACTTACTCGTTTAATATCCAAAAGTACAAACAGAAAGAGTATCCTGTCAATAAACCAAACTTAGCAGTGAATATCCAAATCCACGTTTCTCGTTCAATCCTGTGCAAAATACTACCGTGACTCCATTAATTGTGTAATTCCATACAGTTAGGTCTAGTTGAAACAGGCCTTGACCAGTAACATCCCACAATCACAAGACAGTCACTAAAGAATTAAAACGTCCGATCGCTATATAGTACCGTTTTATTCCACTCCCTGGACCAAACAGATGCCGGAACAAACATAACAGACAATATAACACACGTATCACGAACTCACGATACTGGAATACAACAAATGAAATGGATAAATGCGATGAAATCCTAACATGACTATTTACCAAGGGTGGCGAAAGCATTTTTAATCTGAGGGGGCACCGACGTCAAAGGGCACTTTGCCGAAATTCGATTGGACTGACGCAGCCTGATATTTAGTACCCTTTATAACTCTTATTGTATTATCTTATTTTCGTATACACATCACTCCATCAACGCCCCCCCCCTCCCCCCAAGGAAGAAATGCCTACTAGCACTGCAATGTGCAAATTGGGAAACAATCAACAAGTTCTTTTCGAGACAAAATGAGGTGAAATCATGCTAGTTGCTAAAGTAGGTATCTGCCAAATTAGAGTTTATTTCTTGTTAAGAGCTTAACAAGTTTTTTTCCATTCGAAATAGCTTTGAGTTCGACCCACAGAAATTCATTAAAAGTCAGGGGCGTAGCCCGTATTTGCAAAGTTGTAAGCATGACTATCTGAGTGGAGCGCCACCAACGGTTGGCGCGGAGCGTACAAGAAAATTTTTGGTTTTGCAAACCCCCAGATGGCCGGAAACGGCCCTTCCCGAGTGTTAATTCTGGTTCCCTGGCCTCTTGCTAACTTGAGACACCTCATTCAATATCACTTTTAAACCCCAAAAAAACAAATGAGTTAAAATAGTACGTAATTCAATACTACATAATGAAGCCAACTTTTCACCGCTTCCAGTAAATTCCATGCCAGCTGTGAAAGGTTTGCAACCCGCCATCTTTTATGTAAATAGTTTGGAAAATGAAGAAAATCTTGAAATATTCAAGGTGTCCATCATTGATTCCCTAGAACTCTCATCATACCATTTCTGTTGTATTGTGGGAATGCAAATGTGATGAATAATTCTTGGTTTAAAAACTACAAGGGATCTCTCCAACTCTAAACTCTTCTTTAGAAGTCATGTAACAGAAAATTCCAGATCAATGCAAGGAATGTTCAATGAAATTATTTTTTTGTCCACTGTAACTGCAGCAGTTGCTGAAACATTCAAATAGGCTCATAAAATATATAAATTACTAGTAAAAATATGTCATAAAAATATACAAAAAAAGAAGAATTTTTTATTACACAAAATTTCTCTTTGGCATTTAATCTTGCAGATATGAGTAAACAGACTTTTACATCTCCACATGAGGAGATTTCTGTGACAGTCAAGGAAAGCAAGAACAACACATCACGCAGCTCTTCACCTTCTACAGTGAGTATTGGAGAACTGTGTGAGAATCAATTAAGTATAAAACCAAAACGAAAGGTTCTCCTAAATGTTTATTTCTCAGTCACTCACTCATTCCTCAGAATACTTGATAAATAGACATTGAATGACCAGCCAAACACACCTCCCCATCCCCACCCCCTCCTCCCCCCTCTAATGGAAAATGAAAGAAAATCATGGGGAAAGCTCCTAAACTTGTTTAATTGTGTAAGAATCAATTAAAGACAGTTTCTCGTGGGGGAAATTTAGTCATAACGTGGGCGAAGTTTTGCCATAACCTTTGAACCTGTGGATATGGGGGGCCCTTTTGACTCAATACTATTGAACACATCGTTGTGCGACCGCTACGGCGTGTACAAAGCTTCCTGTACATGTATAAGCGTACTGGTGCACAATGGTATAAGACGCTACTGAAAATTACACTGGGTGATTTGCTGACCCTCAAGATTATTTTATTTTCGAACCCAGCTTGTCGATACAATGTCAGCCACGTCATCAGAAACTGAATTAACGAGTGAAAGATTTTCAACTACAACTGACCCTGTAGTTTGTGATTGCCGGTCAACTTGTTCAAGGAAAAGGGGACGAGGGGCTTGTCCATGCAGAGTAGATGAGAAGTCCTGTAGCGGTAGTTGTAGATGTGGAACCAATCTTAAGCCGTGCAAAAACCGTGATTAATCAGTGAGTATATCGTGTACCACTACTACTAGTACTGCTAGTGAGGCCTATCTTTTCTACGTAAGGTACATACTGTCATATGAATATGAACAACGAAGTACGTAAGCCTAAGCCTACTACGTACAAGGGCTAAATAATAGAAGATTACAATATTTAAGTGGAGAAAGTAGTGGTAACTTCCACCTAGATCAATAATAGGCTCAACAAACAAACAGCACCATATTTTTCACTTGCAACTATTGGATCAAAAGAGTGACCATGTACACAGTTTATTTGAAAGGTAAACAAACAACAAATAACCCTGCAAAGACAAAACAAATGGATCATAAATACAAGTGAAGTGAAGTGAAATTTTGTTGACCTACTACAGTAATAGCGAGCTGGCTGGCGAGAGATGGAGTCTTGATGTCCGCGATCTCCTTTACCGCGAGCGTAGAGTCCTCTTCTTCTTTATCGCGAGCGAGTTGACTTCAGTATAGTAAGAGTTTAAGTCACAAATATTATCATGCCGTACGTACCCTTATTGTTAATTAATTGAATTGTAGTTTTAAGTGTTTGGCTAGGTTGTACTTTACCGTACAGAGTACGCGATAAGTTGTGTTTTGGACCTTGGTCATATGGGTTTATAGCGTGTGTTGTGTATCGTGAAACACGTGTGTAGTATTGCATACTTTAATACTGTGCTGTAACTTACAGTACCGGTTGGAGTTCAGTTGTATTGAAAGATTACTTATTGTACCTGTATTTTAGTATTGTACTGCTCGCAGTGTAAAGAGCGTATTCGTATTTTGTATTCTGAACATTATTGTTACTGTTGTTACTAAAGAGTTGTCTCAGAGCTTTTCCTTTAATCTTAGCCATTTTGGACAGCTATAGAGTGACAAGTCTCTTGAGAGTTTGTGGGTTCAGGAGGTGAAAATTCCTGCTGTCTAGGAACAGTTTAGGTGAAAAGGCCTATAATGTGTTGCAGCTGGCATAGGTTGCCCTGACCATTACAAAGGTGCTAAAAGTCCTCGCCTGATGGCAAACATATTGTATTATTTATGCAGATTATTTCATTATGTTCATTTTACATTGTTCTTTGTACGCTCTATACATTTTTATACAGTTTTGTACGGGTGCCATGTTGCATTAATATTATTCTTCTGCTGTATTTCGTAGTATTTGAGTATAGGTTTTCCCCGAGTCAGGATAGTTTTAATTAGTAAAGAGTTTATGAAGCCATTTAATTTCATCAAGCCATTTGTTCATATGTATATTTTCATTATCATTTTGTAGAGTTTGTTATAAAAGTCAGCCGTTGTTTCAACGCAAGAACACTCTTGCAGCCTCATTTATCACTTATGAGTTCGAAGCGTAGGACCCTAAATCCGGTAATTTCCCCCGCTATCCGCGGTTCGCTTCACAAGATTAAGGTAATTACTTATCATGGATAATTAATGTAAATTAAATGTGCAACGAGACACAATACATGAGTGATGAAGAGTCATAAACATTGAGTACTGTTCTTACTTAATTGAAGATTGTCACATTATTCTCAGACGTTGGTCATAGCAAAGCACTAAATGAGTCCAAAGATCTCAATAACTCCAACAAAAAGAATTAAAGGAAATAAAAAGAATAACAGCAGGTGACATGTCATGTGACCATGTGACCAACTTCATGTGAACAATTGGGCTGCCAAGGAGATGATAGAACACTCAGGTCTGATATTGCATTTAATACCAATTTACACCTTCACCCATCCCCAGGAAACATGGTTATAACAAAGTTTGATAATCCATTAGTGCACATTGTGACAAAGATATCTTACAACGTCAAGGCCAAGGCCACACAACACACACGTGTTAGGATAGCATAGTAGTGAACGTCGATCTACGGTGACAGGCAAGTTACTTGACAGCAATTCCGAAATCAACTACACTCTTCATTACTCTGCAATTAAATCCTATCACACAATCATTAATTAAAGCAGCATTTTGCGTCCTTTTCTATGATTTTTCTAAACCTCACTGACTCCACTATGCCATAACGACATACATAACTAGCTTATCTATTTAATTCTTACTTCAAATTGTTATGGGTATGATTAGCGGTGGCCTACCCAAAATTTTGTTGTTTGTTTTGGCGTTCAATAGCGCGTATAGTGGGCGGAGCCCCAGCTATTGAATAACATGTGCCTTAACGTTACAACAAGCAAAACTAAACTGTTTTTCCTCTCTCTGTCTCACAGGTTAGATGATGCTTAATTCCCTTTCATGTGAATATGAAAGTATTACTAGGTTGTTGATTAAATATTTGTCGTTATTAAAGGTGTTTCATTATGACGGATGGTCTAGATTTGCCATCGATACAAGAGAGTTAATATTCGTTATAAACGAGACCGTCAGGTTTGCATGTAGGATATGTTTGTGTTATCTTAGGCCTATGTATATTCGCATAACAATTGTTTGTCGTTAAAGTTCTATTAGTGGTACAAAATCATAATTTACACGAGTCATATCAGTACAAAAGTGATTTATTTCTTGATGTTGTTAATAATAGTATATCATATGTATCAGGATGCCGTAGATGTGACATTTTAGGTAATTTCTTTGTACGTAATGTTGCTCAGTGACCTAACGTTATGAATAGGCTACAGCGTGTACATTGGGTCGTTAGAACTGTCATGAGGGGTGACGTCATTGCTTAGTAACAAAAGTAGGGGATTCCCCGAGATGATCCAGATAGAAGTATTTACAGCCCGCAAGATTGATTGTATTGTTATGTATTGAATGATTAGAAAGATTGAGCAGGTTTCAGTTTATTATTTTAAGAACTAGAAGTAGCCTTAGTTTATGCCATGATGAAAATCCATTCAGATGCCTTATCCAAATATATGCAGTTAGGTTTAAATGTGAGACTGCATAGTTATTGTTTTATTATATATCAGTGATTGAATAACATGTGCCTTAACGTTACAACAAGCAAAACTAAACTGTTTTTCCTCTCTCTGTCTCACAGTTTTCCTTGTGACTTGGTGGGCGGGTGCTTGGGTCCCTGCTGCCAGCGGGATTGAGAGATCCGGGTCTTAACAAAATGGTGGCATAAAAGTCGAAAAATTTGCAACTTTCAACTTTGTTTTTCTCCACGATATTTTCCGTTGGGATCCCAATAAACCTCGCCCATAATATGAATATTTTAACACTACGAATGTCATTGACCAATATGTAATACAACACCATGCCTTATTTGTGTACAGTCTATATGGCAGTTGTACAAGGGAGTTCCATAACAACTCCCCGGTTGTACCAACGCAAAGTCTTGAATCTATTTTTAGCAACGGCTCATACTAAACAAGCATCTCTGATTGGTTGAATTCAAACTAGTGGGTTTGGGGGAACTGTATGCGCTTAGTTTTAAATGTGGAATTTGTCGTGGACACTCTTCTCGTTATCTGCAAATATCCTTAATTACTCGCCAATTAACGTTGTTGGCAGGGAAAAACTTGGCTAATATCTTAGTTTGCTGTTTTGTGATTGATATATGTAAAAAACTCGATGGACATGTCAAAAAAAGTCGAAGATGAAAATAAAATAAAACTGTTAGCAAACTGCTTATCCACTAGAGAGCCTGTGTACTATAATGTGTAATAGTAAGTTGGCCTGACGTTTCGATCCTAGCAGGATCTTCTTCAGAGGCTAAATGACAAGTACAGTAACAGAAGGGACAAAAACACGCACAGAAAACAGACAGGTTAATGAGCACGGTGAACACAATGAGATAGATGAAAGGGGATTATAAGTGGACAATGGATGGTGAGAAGAAAGCAACAGGGAAAGAGGAGAGGAAGGAGATAAACAGTGGAGGGACAAAGAGAGGATTAAAGGAACAGGGTAGGAAATAAACTGGAGAGGGACAAAGACAGAAAGGTGTGGAGAAAAAAAGGAGGGGAAGACAGCTGTGGGAGGATGAGAGAAAGGGGGGGGGGGAGGGAACAAGGGGAGAAGGAGTGGGGGACAAGAAAAGTTAGTCATGTCCTTCCTGAATGTTCAACCCATGAGGTTGAATGGTGCGAAGGCGTTGCATCCAGAGCCTCTCTCTGCTGATTCGTACTAGGTCAGGGCGGCTACCTAAGGATTCAATCCCCTGTAGGGACATGTCGTTAATGGTATGGTTGGGAAGGTTAAAATATTCTCCAACTGGGGTCTCAGTCTTCATGGTGTTGACTGTGGATCTGTGACCATAGAATCGCTTCTTGAGGGTGGTTTTGGTTTCGCCAACATACTGGATGCCGCAAACTCT
>JAIPMN010038254.1:4253-14664 GCA_020650975.1 Apostichopus californicus
AAACTTTAGGCCATTGGATGCTTGTTGCACTTGGTATATTAGAGCAACACACACAATTTGGAAAAATTGTTCTGATTTTCTGAGCATACAATCTGCTAATTTTTACAAATTTGGTATTAGTGAATGTGAAATATTCTATTAAATAATGCAATAAGTGCTATTTTTATGGGCAAAGATTTCTATAATGAATAAATAGGTCAACCATTATATGAAAAGTGATGCAAAATTAACGTTGCATGACATACAGCTCAGTCAAAGAGTGAAGTTCCTTTATCATTAAGTTTGGCTCTCAAATCTGCTGTAATATACACATTTGACAAATCTCAATGCAAACTATTGCTAAGAACACAACAGGTTAAATTTTCCTTGAAATGTGGTAAAATTCAAGAAAGATTACGGGCAATATTTTTATCTTACAAATAGGCCATACTGCTGCCATGTTGATTAGTTTGACACTAGTGCACATGTATAACAAATACTGCAGTGATGATACCTTGATTTGATCACAGCATTTAAGTCTTGATAAATGGTATGACACAAGCTTCCTTCTATTTTGGGATGTAGGGCGGTTTATTTAGGTGAAAATTAGTCAGATATGCAGTACATTAATCAACTTTAGTAAAGATCCCCATTCATTAGCTGTCACCAAGCACACAGTGTATTATATATGCAATTGCTATGCACATGGATGCAATGTGATCAATGCTACCCATGCATGAGAAAGCTTTACCACATGTCAACCAATGTAAGAACAATATGGTCTTCCTGGAAAAGGCCTTTTTGGTTCCTTGCTTTAGCAAAGGAACCTATGTAGTCAGGTTGGCGTGTGTGTGTGTGTGTGCATTTGTTTTTCTATCTGACCGAGGACTTGAACAAAAGAATTCCAGGTCCTCAGTTGTGATTTCTAAAGAATCACCACGTCCTCGGAAGAATTCTATTGTATGGGATATTGTTAAGGTTAGGGTATGTGGATTTGAACAATGGAAAATACAATGGGGTCCTCGTTTGGAATGTAATACAAACATGTGTGTGTGTGCGTTTGTTTTTCTATCTGACCGAGGACTTGAACAAAAGAATTTCAGGTCCTCGTTTGTGATTTTTAAAGAATCACCACGTCCTCGGAAGAATTCTATTGTATGGGGTATTGTTAAGGTTAGGGTACGTGGATTTGAACAATGGAAAATACAATGGGGTTCTCGGTTGGAATGTATATTGTGCGTGTGTGTGTGTCTGTGTGTGCATCTGTGACACTTGCTTGGGTACACTGTAACTCAACAAGGGAAAGTTGGACTTAACTCAAACTTGGTATATAGATCCGCCATAGTGAGAAGGTGTGCCCTATTGTTTGTGGTGCCTGTGAAGGTCACCAAAGGTCAGTTAGAGGCCAAAAAACCAAAATATTGAAACTGCAATAACTCCCAGTGCCAATGTGCGATAAGGTTGATATTTTGGGACAAGTTGTGAACTGGTTAGGGAAACATTTTGAAACTTAGAATTCATGTGATCCAAGGTCACCAAAGGTCAATTAATGTTAAAAAACAAGTATTTTTGCGATAACTTGAGAACGAAGTGTCCGTTAGGGTTGGGAGTAGCTTCAATGTAATCCAATTGTTGACCCGCATCTGGATGACCCTTGACCTCAATTTGACCTCTGGTGACCTTTAAGTGTTTTAGGGATTTTTAGGGTTTCAATGCTATTTTCAGATGTCAAAGGTACCTTCTGATCATAAATGTCAATAGATTGACCCCGTGTGACCTTTGTGTGAAGTTATAATGGGGTCAAAGTTTTCGGTCGGAGTTAGGATGGCTGTACAGACTTGTCGTGTTCATTTTTGGAATCAGAAGATCAAACTACATCTGAAACCAAGGTCAAAAGGTCAAAGGTCACATTAGAAAAAATGTGCTTATTTTGGGAGAAAACGGGCGAAGAAGAAAATGTTTGGTTTTGATGCTAGATTTGGATGTCAAAGGTACCTTTCGATCAAAAATGTCAATGGGTTGACAACCGAGTGAGCTTTGTGTGTGAAGTTATATGAGGTCAAAGTTAATTTTCAGACATCCAGTGCAATAACTCCCAGTGCCAAGGTGTGACACGGTTGATATTTTGGGACAAGTTGCAAATGGTATAGGGGAATATTTTCAAACTTAATGGTCATGTAATCCGAGGTCACCAAAGGTCAATTAATGTTAAAAACCTAGTATTTTGGGGGGAGAAAATGGGCAAAGAAAAAATGTTGATTTTTTACAGTTTTTATGCTCTATTTAGGTCTCACCGATCAAAAATGTCAATGGGTTGATCCCCGGGTGACCTTTGTGTGTGAAGTTATGCAAGTTCAAAGTTAATGTTTAGACATTTAATGTGCAATTAACTCCCATAGCCAAGGTCTGACACGATTGATATTTTGGGACAAGTTGTGAATGGGGTGGTGGAACATTTTCAAACTTAACGGTCATGTGATCTGAGGTCACCAATGTTATCATATCTGTTGACCCGCTTGTAGGTGACCTTATATTTCTTACATTTTTGATGCCATATTGAGATCTCAAAAGTGCCTTCCGATCAAAAGTCCGATCACAATTTGTGATCACAAAAGTGTTGGCTATAGTGTTGGTTACTTTATGGGTACATGTAGGACCACAATTACTTGGACTACTTGGACTATTTGAGCCCAATCTTGCTATGATAATATTATGTGTATTGTCATATACCCCTATGCAAGGAACCACAGTGCCCTTGGGCTCTTGTTATAATACTAATAATAATAATAACTGAGACTTATATAGCGCCATATCAGTAGACAAAAGTCACTGCTCAATGTGCTATAAACTATAATTTGAATTTGGTGACTCATGAATAAATCTACAAGAAGCTGCCTGATAGAGCTTCATGTATAGAAACATGCCAAGTCTGAAAAATCAGTCCATCCATTGTCAGCTTTGAATACTTTTAATTTATTCAGATTTCGGAAATGAATATTGCAGTAAAAAAGACTCAGGTAAACCAAAGTCACATGATTATTCACACCATCATATTAAAATAAATCCATCCCTTTGAATATGTTGCTGCCTCAGTGCCTCAAATTACTACATCTATTTTGTTTTATAGTCTGCTACAACCAGTATATTAATTTGATTTTCTTTTTGTTGTCTTTTTGTATTAGAGTGACATCTTTACATTTGATAACCTCCTGATGTGCTCAGAGTCATTGATTGAGAAAGATGACTGTCAGAAGCTACTTGACTACTTTGAAGTTCCAGCTAAGAAATCAAAGGATATTATTAAGAGTGATGCACCCTTTTCTTCTGCTATCCACCATCTCAGAGAGGCAGGGAAGGTTTCTGTTGATGAAATCAGCCATTTATTGACAGCATGCTCTGACAAAGGACTGAGTAAATTGATGGCAGTATTGACTGTCTACCAATCATTTCAAGGTATGATTATATCAGAGAGTTTAACAAGTTGCATATGTTATGAATCGCAAAACATGCAAACGCATTGCCCACACAAAGAATAGATGCGATTTGAGGTAATATACGATGGTATTAACTTAACTTAATTAACCCATTGTTGATAGAAGAAGAACCCTCCATCAATACTATACAAATAATGTGATAAAATGAGTTGGCACAAAATTGAATAACTGCAATGGCCAAGTTTGTCACAATATTTCCCGGGAAGATTTTACGGCATAAATTAATAACATACATTGAACTGTGTTTATTTACATAACTAAATCTCTTGCATGGAATATAATCTTTAACCATGTTTGTATCTTATATAGTTGTCTCAGTTACTCAAAAAGTACGAAACAAGGATCAGCTAAAGGCAGAAGATCAAAGGCAGGAACTCTCTCACAAACTCTCTGAATCAGAGGAAGAAAGACAACAGCTGACTGGAAGACTAAAGACAACAGAGGAGGAAAGACAACAATTGAAAGACACATTGAAGACAACAGAGGAAGTAAGACAACAGCTGAAAGGAACACTAAAGATAACAGAGGAGGAAAGACAACAATTGAAAGACACATTGAAGACAACAGAGGAAGAAAGACAACAGCTGAATGGAAGACTAAAGACAACAGAGGAGGAAAGACAACAATTGAAAGACACATTGAAGACAACAGAGGAAGAAAGACAACAGCTGAAAGGAACACTAAAGATAACAGAGGAGGAAAGACAACAATTCAAAGATGCACTGAAGGCAACAGAGGAAGAAAGACAACAGCTGAAAGAAACATTGAGTTCAACTGAGAACAAACTGAAGACATTGAAGGATGAGAAGGAAAAAATACTTCAGCAGCAGAAAGAGGTTAGACTTCACATAGCATGTGATTATAGATTACCGATGACCAAGTTACCTGACTTGGGTCATGAGAAATTTAGTCACTTTGAACAAGTCTACCCTTCTGCTTGATCTAGTGGTGTAAAGTGAATTTGTAAGTTAACATTTGCAAATACAACATGTATTTTCAGAAATTAGGGAAAGTTTATGATATCCAACAGTCGAGGTCCAATGATGAACATATTAACAGCTCATTGTCTCAAGAATTTTATACAAGCACGATATTTAGTTCATATGATGTACATTAACTCTACACATATTAATAGACGTCAAAGGTCATTTGAGGTTAAGCGAGGTCAATCAAAACATGTAAGGTAAAACAATAAAGAAGTGGAAATTGACAAAGATCCTTCTAGGCGTGAAACTTTTACATCACAAGTACAATATCCTTATTGTATTTATTCTTTAAGTGCTACACCTAGCCTACACGTCATTCCTTTTCCCCACAGTTAAATATATTTAACCCGTTTATCTCGAGAACAGATCTTTGAGAGTGTTTGCAATGCATGGTGGAATGCTTTGTTGATTTGGAAGTTCTCTACTAAACTGAAGTTACACCGCATTGTTCTAATTGTTTAGTTACGAGAGGTAGTTTAAGTTATCTAGCAAAGTAAACAGAGGAATTCTGCATGTGCTATGGCACAATATGAAGTATATTAAAACATATCATGGGACTCATTGACCATCAAAACATAAAATTAATCAGACTAATTGATATAATTGAACGTCTTTCCTTCAATGTGATAGGCCTTCATTCCTATTCTAGAACAGTAGTTCCACCATTCATGGCAGTTCCATTTGAAGGTTAGGTCACAGTTCTCTGCACTTATTTATTGTAAACATGTGATGTCTCTGAGCCAGGCAGTAATTTTGTGATTGTTACACCCTCGAGTAAAGGTCAAAAGATTATTAGTTCAGCCTGCCTGAAAATAAATATGAAGATATTTGTCAACTTGGAGAATATCTTCCTTTCATACATGGGCTACTTCAACACTAGTATAAACATTTTAATATGTGGTGAGTAACCACTTGGAGGTGCACCCTTCTTGTCTCATTCATTGTGTTGTTTACATGACAGGAGCTGGAAGATGCTAAATCAAGTCTGAGAGCTACAAAAGATGAACTGGTGAAGTCTCAACTGGAACATGCCAAAGAATCCATGGCCTTACAAGAGGTGTTGAAGCTACCTAGGGAAGCCTTGAAAAAGGTAGAATTTGTAAAGCCCCTTTCACACTTTCCCAGTTCCTGCAACATTTTGCAACAATTTCTAGCGCAAGCAGCTTCCATGACGTAAAAAGGCGGTGATACATATCCAGAGCTGGTTGATACGGGTTGATACGGTACCACATTGTTACAGGTTGATAAGAATTTATATGGATTCCTAAGTCTACTCCTTACGGATAACCAATGGATAGTTACGACTTACTAGGGCTCTCATACAGGTTGATGGGGTTCCACTACGACTTACTACGGGCTGTTAAGTATCCCCTACTGGTTCTAACGGCTTGGTACGGTAACATAAAAAGGAGCTTCTGCCTGATGCAGTCATTCATTCCACACCTTGGACCCTTGAAACATTGACCTTGGAGATGCAGATCTGGATCCAGACCTAGATTCTAAGTTGAATCCAGCCTATGATGACTCAGTAGCTGCTTATGCTGGGTTCCTTGCTCTTTATCTCTCTCTTGGTTCCCTCTTCTTTGGTGGCATGATGAACTGCAGTGATGTGGAGATGTGCTCTGATTAATGGAGAAAGGCAGAATGATCGAATAGTTAGGCAAGCGTCACCACTTGACCCAAGCGTTGGGCACCTCGAATTGTAGCGACCCATACCAATCTTTACCAACCCGTCACAACACGTTACAACCCGTAGCAAGTTGTATCCAGCCGTAGTTCATTCATAGGCACACCGATAATAAAATGCTATCCGTTTCAATACTTACCAACCTGTAGTAGATCCGTCACTGATTGAGTGATCACGGCTTACTAGGGAAGCTCTAAGGGTCCATTGCAGGTTGCTACGTATATGTATGGGTCCTCTAAGTTTTTTTTTATCTGTGGTTCAGTACGGGTTGCCATGGATAGCTATGGATCATGCCAAATTGGACCACAGATCCTGCCAGATTACTATATGCCCCGATCCGGCAAGACCCGGTGCGATCTGGGAAAGTGTGAAAGATGCTTAAGTATGATTAAGTATAGTAAGTGAATAATGAATAAGGAACAGTGTGTATATGTAGCCAGTATACCATCAGTAGCAAAAGAAGTGTGTGTTTATTAAGTTAGGAAAATATTGTGACTAGATCATTAATGTGTTGAATTTATGATCTAATATTCCACTAATGAAGGTAATTTACAAGGTGACAACTATATCTTGAGCTTTACAGAAATAATGTAATGAGTTATTAAGAAAATGTTCAAAATTCATGCTACACTGGGTCACTAGTAATGTGAAGTGAGTATGAGTACATTCACCTATGCTACAATCAGTTGGTTATTTCAGCTGAAGACATAATTGGTGTAACTTGACAGGTGATAGAAAGGAAAAGTAAGGTTCTTTTTGGTTACTTGGAAGTTTAATACCATAGGTAGGCAAGTAACCTATGCAATCAGGTTGGCGAGTTTGTGTGTGACGCCCTACTTGTAAACACACTGTCTTAGGATCAGTAACCTCTGTGGTTATTATACTTGGCATGTGGCTTCCACAAAATTAGTACAAGAAACCGTATTGTTTTGTGGAGGTCAAAGGTCATTTGGGGTCATCAAAGTAAATCCTTATCATATCAACACAAACCTTGTAAACATGATATCCCAAGATCACAGCTCGTAGTTGGCATGTGTCTTTCTTATGGTAAGTACAGGAACCCTATTATTTTGGAGACCAAAGGTCCTTTGGGGTCAGCAGACATCCAAGTTTCAGAATATCGCCTGTACTTAATCTTGAGAACTTCACCTGCAAGAAAGATTATATATGCATCGTAGATTACCCAAATGCTTAAGTAAAATTGCTGTACAATTGGTATAGGGGAAAGCTCATTTAAGGTTTACAGATATTCAAACCCTACAAAATTTCAAAAAGTCAGTTCTCAATGAAGATGTAAAAACTTATGCTGATACGACTTTCCAATATGTAGTAGAACAGCTCCTTGCTGTTTCAGGTGGAGGTCAAAGGTTTGCTTTGGTACATGCAGCATGAACTTCAGCCAGAGTTAACTTGCAAACTACTGTTGTGCAGCATATGTAATGCATTTAAAGGCAAGTACCGCTGGGAGGTGTTTCCCTCTTAATTAAAGTTTCAGTACACCAAAGAAGATATCTTTCCTATGCTTTTAATCTGCAGGCTTCATCTGCACATGTTACGGAGGAAGCCGAAACCCTACTTGAAGAACATGAAACTCTAGATGTATCACAGCAATCAACTTTGGCAGGTAGGATCACAATGAAAAGATAATTACTGCTGTTGAATGTTGATATAAAGCATTACAGTGGTTCCTTATATCAGTATGTTTGTCCTTAAAATGTCCTACGTGCAGATCTTCAAAGCTGTCAGGGGAGATGTAGAAAGAGGGGCAGGGGTGGGGCCAAGGGGGGTGGGGTGATCCTTGAGTTGATATAATTTGTGTAGATGCATTGTCAAACTGTCAATGGTGTTGAGATATTGAAAGTCAAGCTAGCTGTGCACAGGTGTAAATAAATCAAGGGGTGTCATGTAAACAAGTTAAGTCTTTTTAAAGGATAGTCCGGGGATAAATTCATTTGTGACATTAAATGTCAAATGCAGACTTGATATTGGCGGGGATGTTTGTACAAGATGCATAGTCTTCCTTGTTCATCTTTTCCTGGTTTTGGTGGATCTTCTTTTTCACATGAGATCATTGAAACAATACACTGGTACTAATTTACTCCTAAAATATCTCTTACTCTATTGTGTATTGATGAGTGTTTATGAAGATGGATAACTGAACGTATTCATTTGTCAAATTTCATGTCTTTCATGTGAAATGTAGAAAATATATGACTTACCTTATTCCTCATTATAATGTTTATACTTTCATGTCATAAAGTGAGCTAGATCACACCATACTAAAATCTGAAGAGTATATTCATGATTTTAAAACAATTGGTGTTAAATTAAATGACAATTAAGTTGTTATGGTAACACTAATGCTTGGTGTGTAAATGAGCAGTTACATCAACAGTACTTTAAAAGGAATTACATTTATTCATATTCCACATAAATTATGTTTTCTTTAGCTATGGAACTGATTTTGAAGAAATGTATTTTGTAACATTACATATTAATGCGATGCAAATCAATCTAATAATCAAATGATTAATATGAAATGTGATCTCTTCCATTGTATCATAAATTAGTTTTATCAATTGTCTTCTTGTGCTGAGTGTGATCTTAAACTATATTTTATTCTAACTGTTATTTACATTTCAGCTGATTACGGCAGATTAATGGTCAATGTTGCCGATGATCTTACTCTAGACAGCACTCTGAAGTTAGCAACTCTGTTTGGTTTACCACCGGCAGAAACTGATATGCTACGCAGGGTTTCTCTGATAGAGACACCAGGAATCACTCTGATTAACTTCATGAAGACACGAAACATCATCAACATGTACGATGTCACTAACCTACAAAAGGGTTTGGTTTATATTCAGCTAAACCAAACAAATGACAACCTTTTAGCTCCATATCAGTCTAAAGTTGACCCCTTTCAGTTTGAAGAAAACCAAACACCAGAACTACTTGCCTGGCCTGGTAAGAATGAATAAAATGATGTAATCAGAATACATAAAACAAAAATAGTGCAGTATAGTAAAGTCTCTAGAAATGTGTGTGAGTCAGGGGTTAATATTCGGCTTTCAGGCATTATGTTATTTTAAACTGTTATTTATCACGGTGTATGTATGGTGAAAGTAATTAAGAGGATCTTTTGACCAATTATTTGTTGCCATTTGGTTCCTTTCATCATAGTAAAAAGATTGAAAATACAAAAATGCTCAAAAAGTTATGTCCCAAGGATTATCCAATATTTCAAGGACCCATTTAAGCCATCTGGTCACTCTCAGACATGATGTTAGATTCTTTTTATACTCATGTTGTCTGCTGCCACTCATCAAATTCTCTAACAACATAAAGCTTGTGCTACATTTCTATTACATTTTGTATTATGATTCCTTCAATAATACCTCTTTCATCAATCAGTTGCAAGACTTTTGTATTAATCTGGCTCAGTATGGCATTTTTTTTCCATTATGTCAAAGCTTCAATTACTAGTTAGTGTTTGTGTTTCCATTATTTTATTTCAGTTGAAAATGTCAGTTTTGTCCCAGATGACAAATCATCTCCATCACAAGGGTCTGATGAAAGAGAAGAATATCATGACTATAGTAAGGAGACTTTGATGGGGAGAACAGAGAAAGCAGAACTACCAAAACAAAGAAAAGATTCACAAATACTTGAAATGAGGCACCATCATTCATACATTGAACACAGGATAAAGTGTGAAGGTGGAACTATTAGCATCATGGGGGTACATCTGACTATTCCTGAAGATGCTTTATCCTTTGATCATGTAATTGCTGTTAAAGTGATCTATGATCCTAACATACACCTCCCTGGAAGTGCTCATAGGGGCAGAATGACACCCCTACTAAAACTAGAGCCAGAAGGACTCACCCTCAACAAGCCAGCCCATCTGACTATTCCTCACTCAGCTATTATCCCTGAGCCAGATCGACATGATGTGATTGTCTTCACTGGTCTGAAAGATGAAGAAAATTCACAAGGTAAAGATGGTGACCAATAAACACTTTTAATGCAAATTATTGGATGTATCAGGAGATGTACAGTGAGTTATATCATGAGAATCAGTACTGTAAAATATATCTTGCTTAATAAGCTCCCCCTCTCGTTCTCCTTCCCCTCTCGTTCTCCTCCCCCTCTCGTTCTCCTCCCCCTCCCCCTCTCGTTCTCCTCCCCCCTCTCGTTCTCCTCCCCCTCTCGTTCTCCTCCCCCTCACGTTCTCCTTCCCCTCTCATTCTCCTTGCCCTCTC
>JAIPMN010038255.1:0-13366 GCA_020650975.1 Apostichopus californicus
TAGCTAAGGAAGATCAAATTTCCCGCGAATACCGCAAGATAATTGTATAATGCCCGAGGCAGCAAAAATCCTTATGTCCGTACCACTAAAGGGCGGATTTTCAAATGTACTGAACAGCAGGTAGGTGTCGAAGAAGTGTTACAACATAGGTTAAAGAGCATATAAGTAGCTCTGTGTTACTGCGCGGTAAGGTCTGACAAGCCCAAGTTATCCATCATCTTCACTGTATTACTTTTACTTTAAATTTCATTTCTATTCATTTAAAGAATTGGTTTAAGAGCCTGATCCCGGCCGCAGATACAAAGCCTGTAGGGTATACAGGTAATATAATTAGGCATCCCCGACCTCAGTCATTGAGTCGTTATCAGTTCTTAACGATAGCAAACGATATGAGGAATAAAGAGAATATATATATAGACTTTACTGATGTATCACAGCTCTACCAGTGATATGCGCCACCACCCCTCCCACCACCCCTCCCACCCCCCCCCCCACCTCAATCATCGTTCGGCGGATTTCTTACATCCAGTTGGGGGAAATTGAGACCACCGCTCCGGGTCCAAAACCCCTCTTCAACCTTCCATAACATTTAGGATTAGCACAGTCTTGCGTTTAGTCCTATTTATAGACGTACAAATCATGATCTAAATATGTCCTTAATATGCATCATGCAACTTTTAAACGTGTATTTGACTCCGAGGACATGGAAAACGGCTTCAATAACCCAAGGCCCATATCTCCTCTTTTATAAACTTCTTGAATGGCCTTTCCATAAAGGTCCAGCCCTACCGAGGTCATCCACTTCTCACCCCCCCCCCCTCCTTCCCTTCCGCCATTGAAATCTGTGCACGATACTGATCTCAATTTACTCCATGCATCACTCACCACCTGTCCGTATTAATTGTAGACATGCAAATTGATAAGCAATGACGTAATAAAATAAGACTGTAGGTTACACTGGCGTCTACTAAGATTGGATAATGATAGGAACATATTAAACATATTAAGAGTGTATATCTAAAGTCTACAGAATATGATGAACCGATAACAAACAAATCCAAAGTTTATACCTTTTACTTGGTAGGTAAATAGTGATTGTTATATTTAACCAATGTACATCAGATTAAGTAACTTTTTAGGTTATAGAACCGTTTGCAGTCAAGGAGTGATTAATTGCTTTTCAAGAATGTGTCATTTTACTCTAAAAGTTATTAACCCATGATTACATTGAATGCATTAAGGATCATTGAAAGTATTGTTTTGCTTTTCTCGAGTATATGGTAAAAAATACGCGGCTTATTTCATAATAATTTGTGGTTGTACTAACGAAGCTTTTAAGGTCGGTCAGTAATTTAACTAAGACAGCCCTCAGCCCACATAAAGTTTTCATTAACAAGATAAAGGTCCATATGCAGGTAGGTGTTTCAATCATGAAAAAAAAACATATTTAAAGAAGCTCTGCAGGGAACTTGTAAAAGTGTATATATTATGTTCATTTTTGAAGTGAAAGTTGTTTAGTTAATGACCTATTTATTCATGGGATTTTAGTATACTGATTAACATCGAAACCCAAACCATACTTCAAAAAGTATCATTAACGTCTTCGTATCAGTCAGAATATATCTGTCAGCATGGCAGTTGGTGGCGAGCCCACATCTCAAATGTTGCCTCATAATCACCCCACCCCTAATTTATTTAATTAAATAATTAAATAAGATTCGAATTCCAAATAATTCAGAAATATTTACGTCATCAGAGAGTAATGTAAAGTGTCTTTGATGTACAATGCAACACATCTAACTAATTTAAAGGTATGCTGTATTGGCCCCAAATATGCTATAGATATTCAAATATGGTCACCTTTGGTCAAAGTTCTTAAACTGTGTTTATTACAACCTTCGAGGAAAGTACATTTGAAAACTTCTAGCAATTATTATAGCGTGCTATAGTTTGGGGCCTATACTGACCACCTTTTAAGTTTTACAATCCATCGAAATTTCTACTTCTTATAGAAATGAAATCATCAACCTCCAAATTTCGAGATGTAACGTCGAAATGTCGACATACATGCCAGACATTTCGATATTCACATTTGTCAAATGTAACTTATCACCACCAGGGAGTCCTATCTGCTCACTTGTGTAATCATTGTAACCACGTGTCAGAAAGAACTGGCCATTATAATTTTCATAACATTGGTATGGTAAATTATATTATTGACATCCTAACATACAGAAGTGAACCTTTTTAAAACATAGGATAAGTACGTATATTTCCTATGTATGGATTCAAAGATTTTCTAAGAATGAATCAGTAGTAAACAGAAGCAGACATTTGCATAAAACCAAAGATTGTAAAGAGTGGAAGATTGGCCACACACTTTTTTTGTACAGCAACTAGTCAAACATCACGTGATTTTGGTCCATAGGGAAGTGAGACGTCACTCGATGGGTAGGTAAAACGTTGTTCCTACAACGAGGCATGGTTTTCCTTGCAAAAAAAATAATAATAAAAAGAGGAATACGATACCAGCGAAAGGGTACGACATATATAGTTGAATTTGGCAAGATTTTTTTCCAAATGTATTGATATAGTTAACGAGTAAACAACCGTGAAGGTAGAGTGGTGTGTCACTCATTAGCTGATCAAGGGTGGTCACCTCTTTCAAGTCTTTTATTACACGTAGATATCAAACCAGCTCAAACTTACATTTACTTTTCATCATACTTTACATCAGGGGCGTCAATCATGGGCGGGGAGGCAAGGTGACACGTCCCCCATTTTCTGAAGGGTTGGGGACACAATATTGAATGCCCCCGTTTAGTGACTGACTCGCGTAGGCGCTAAGCCTACCAGGCTCATAGTGACTCGTGTATCTCACAAAGGAAGCTGAAACATTGTGCTACATGAGATCAGTAGTTATTAATGTTTTAATTCCCATCTGCCAGTCACCTCCACCCCCCCCCCCTGGTGGAAAATATAACTTTTCAAATTGTTTGAAATAAGAATTACGGATTTAAACGATGAACCGCGCCCATGCACCACTGAGGCTAGCTGCCAAGCCATCAGTCAATGAAAAGCCCGCAGCATTCGCTAATCTCATTCCAGCATATTATTTTCATATTTTATAGAATGTTGTATTTCACGTACAAGCAATATAATACTATTTGTAAATTGTATTGCGCATTCAGTTTGGTTGGCAAAGCCATTCATGATAATTTAAAGTGTTTTTGAGATAATTATAAATTTCACAGGAGTATTGAGAGAGATACATACATGGTGCTTAAGCCAGGTTATACTAAGCTGCTAATATTGTTGTTGTTATAACGATTTTACTCATTTTACGTCAAGTTCTAGCTGAGTAGTTATGTACTTAGTTCAAAATGTGTTATATTTGTGATGTTGAGTTACGGTAACTCATGCCGAGTACGTACAGGACCGTAGCCTGTGGAGGGGGGGGGGGGGGCAGGGGAGTGTAGGAATGAAGTTCAAACATAACACCATGTTTAGTTTCACCGCTCATCACGTATATGTACGATCGCGGACGCGATGGCCGTGCGGAAGGCTTGGCTTTTACGAGTTTTGGTAGAATAACAGTAAACGTAGAGAGCTCCTAAGATTTAACGTCTAATGTGAAACTAGGGTTCATAAATAAATGCATTTCGTCTACATTTTTAATGTAGGCCTATCAGCTTCATTGTTACACCTATATCAGTGCCCCAATGTTTTAACTACAATTATTGAAGCACAGTTCCCTACACTGCCCACCCACTTAGCTAATCACTGCCCCCCCCCCCCCTTTTCACAAACCTAACAATTAACTTACACATAAATTCCCGTATGACTTCCCCCAGGCTACGGCTCCATGAGAATGCCCCAAAGTGATTTCATATCTTCAATTACCTGTGTAAAACAATGAGTAAAAGTAGAGCTTATAATGTACCGTTAAGTCCTAATTTTTTCCCACAAAGTGATTTTAACGAATAATTTTTTTCCAATTTACCTGTTTTATTGGTAAGTGTAAATTCCTGAAACATGAGATCTCAAAATAAAGAATGTTTAGATACAACTAACAAGGCATAAGAAGTGCCATTTCCGGCAATATGTGCGACTTATTTGACAACATTTTCTTGCAACGCTGCGCAACAACCGATGATGCACTCCGCATAGATAGTGTCATCACGGTCCCATTAAGGAGATGGCACATCCACCTAAAGATTTCCTCAAAAAGGCCCTTGTATATATATATACACATCAAAGCATCACTATGTGACAGTTGGACGACACATAATGTTTTCGATGTTCTTCGACTGTCCCCTAGAAATTCCACCCAGGAGTATCTTTATTTTGATCGGTTTATATTTCCGATAAAGTGAATGTGCCCAGTGCTGCAACCAATGTGCCAGTTAAATGTACATAACAATGCTTTTTAAATGTACTTATGATACCATATGTGAGCATGCTGTAGGCATCTGTATAAGTAGATGATTTATTCCTTTGTGCAAAATTTAAGAATGTTTCCGTTGTGGTTTACCTTTCAATTTTAATTTTAATTATAAAGGCCCTCCGGGTGTTAAATAGATAAGTGTAAGCATTAATAAGATGTGACCCCACACGAGAAATGCTTTGCGCCTAGTTGCAAGGCTCTCGCGGTCTTTCTTTCAGTTTTCTCCATGTTCAGTCATTTATGCCCCCACTTTTCAATCGGGATTGACGCACCTGCCTTATATTATAACTAGAAGGCCCTGTAGGTGTTATCATGTGGATATCCATTTAAAGCATGTGAAAGTATGATCAAATCTATAGCTTTGTTTTCACTTCACTGAAGAATTAATCACATATTTTGATAACAGAACGTTCTCTGATGCAACGATGAGGTACACTGTCCTTTGGTTTTCTCCATAATATACAACAGGGTGGGGTAATCCCCAATTTTTACCCCCCCCCCCCTCCCCCCAATAGAAGCAGCCTTGCTGTGTGCATCCTATTATCATTGTAGAGGTTAATTTATAGTACGTATATATGCCTCACAATAAACCAGCTCATAACAGAGGCCCCCCCCCCAACATGTGAGTAGCCTGTAAAGATCCTTGGCTCCTGGATAAATTTCAAACGATGTCTATTTTGAGCCCCAAAAGACACATTTGTATTTTTCTTTAAACGGAAACTGGATTCAAGTTAGCCCTCGATATCTCTGGAAACCGGTAAAAAGAATTATGTAGCGTGTTGGTTAGATTGTCCTTGCAATTTTCTGAAAAACAACGTATGTTTGATCTTTCCTTTATATTGTACTGAACAACTTGGCACAGTTATACCTTTCAGATGCGTCATGACGTCATTCTCCTTTAACATCTAGAGTCTTTGAAAACTACCGCGGAATGAATCTTTGGTATGCTCCTCTGATCTTTCATTGACCGCACGACACAATACAGCGAATGAAATACGTTGCTGGTCTCTAAATAGGCGTGGTATGTCATGAAATGTAATGCATAGTTTGGCTATTAACTGTAATGCCATGCGACTTATAATTGGCGCCAAAGCTACTCAAAGAGTACAGGAGCACCTGTATCTGTACGTGCATACCTGTGTCACTCACACATTATTATTTACATATATACAAGCAGTTGATCATGATCCATTTCTACAAAGGCCTAGATCGTTGTTGTAGACGCTAATGTTGGTCAGTTTTTGCCGTCCTTTCATTCACTTCTTTGTAAAAATTCGGGATTTAAATATCGGATACAGACAAATGACCTAATTTAATTGCTTGGTAAGTTTGAAGGTAAGGTGTAATAGGCTTGTTAGGGGAAGTTAGGCCTACATAAAGACACGCTAGGCCAAGAACATACAATGTATAATGTTTAGCCTCTAGGCTATTAGTAGTAGGATTTTACCTGATATCATTCTACGTCTTTCTAAATGGATGAATTTTCTACGTGAACTCCTATAGTAACCGACGACTCTCATTAGACCTTAGTGAACTTAACTTCGACGTATATGATAGTGTGCTAAGAAAAACAATCCAAACTTAAACTTAAACTACTTACTGAAAGGAAATGAAAAAGAAAAGGAGAAAACTTAAAAGAAGTACTTTTTTATAAAACACGAAAACAAACAGACCTACAAGCATTTCAATTAATTAGTCAAAGAAAATAATCACCTCACCTCTTAGAAATTAGCAATTTTCGATTATCTTAGCAATTATCACAGAACAATTAACTGCAGCTTTCCCCCCATGCTGCTGGTTAGATATTTATTCTTCGTGCGTGTTAACATAAACATTACAACAATATCTAGCTATCAATTTAATATAAAATATCACCACTGTCCTTTCAAAGTTTCATGACCTTGAAGACCAACTTTTCGGAAACGGCATTAGGCCTATATATATTTGAATTTAAACTACATATGAACGAAGTAGTTTCCAGTTGTTCCAGTAATGACAGTGAATATCCATTTCACAAAGAAGTGAGCGCTTTGCCCAAAACTTTAATTTGAAAATGCGCCACCACTTATTTTCACCTAGTAATATTAATGTCAACATTAATGCGCCCCGTTTCTATTAGTTATTTCTAGAGAATAATTAAAACTGATAACAAACACTAAACATCGGTATACTGGTATTCAATTTCGCTTTCAAAAAAATTAAGTAAATGTCGATTTTAAAAGATTCCAAATACAGATGATGTTAAATGAAAGACTATTTAAAAGAAAAGAAAAACTGTTAGGAAACATTATATTTGCTAAAAGGCCCCCTAGACCCCTAAGCTGAAATACTGTACATTACTATCACTCTTGAGTTAAGATTACAAAATAAAAACCTATTTAGAAAATCAAGAAAGGTTTAAATGCAATTGATATAAACTTTCAAAGCTCATGCAACAAATTGTCACTTCTGTTTTTGTGAAAAGGTAGTAGGCCTAATTGATAGATTCTAAGTTATAGATTCATATAATTTATCAAATTAATTTACCTAGCTGTGAAAAATGGAGAAAAAGAATCCAAATGAAAATCCTCTGTGCCTAATTTCCTCCTCAACCTCTCTCTCTCTCTCTCTCTCTCAAGACTTTTGACATTGATTATGTTAATTGTTATTGAGAACTGGATAAAATACCAAATAAATGGAATTAAATAAACACCTATTTAAAAATGAAATAAATGCTTAAAATAAGTTCCTTCTACAAATAGATAAAAAAATTCTGACAATATTTGCTTTTTAGATAAGAGAAAATCTAGTTTTTACATTATTCCGAAGCCATATTATTAATTTACAGAGCTATCAGAATCAATCAATAATTATATTCACCTATTTATAAACCTTTACTAATATTAACCCTAGTCTCAACACTTCCCGCCCCCCCCCCTTCCCAAAAAAGAGGAAAGAACCAAAACGAACAAAAAAGTAATAATAATTTCAATCTTTCTGCTTTTGTATTTACAGAAAAAAATAAAGCTAACCAATATTTCTTGCATGAACAAATAAATCTTTAACACTTTATATACCATTGTCCACTCTGACCAAATGCTTTAAATCTCTTGTTTTCACAACCTACACAAATATAATCTTCTCTAAATAAAGTCCTATTTCCATTTTTCTTTAAATAATTCATGTTTATATTTTATAACCTCTTCAAAATCAACTATTGATTCTCGTTCGTTACAATTCATTCCAACACACAAAATTACATAAACACAACCTTAATGTCCGTACAATTCATCGCTTATACTTTCTTCTATTTTATTTCTTTCGATTTTATTATTGATAAACATCCTTATAATTCTTCTAATCGTAACCATATCCAATATATTTATCTCTATCTACTCTATTAATCAGTAACTCTATTCTTTCATTCTAGATTCCTATCTCCTGTGTGTTTCTATACCTCTGCTCTCCTAGAGTTGATGAGTCTGGTCTGAACCTTATCCTTAAGTCTGGTCTCTCTCTCTCTATTCTGAGTTCTCTCCAGCAGCTGTGGATCAGGGACACCAACAGGAGACTAACTAATGAAGAGTTGGCGGCCATCTTGTCTTACTCCTCACAGTGTACAAGCTTGAAGGAGCTGAAGTAAGTATTCCGGTGTAGATGTTAGAATCATCATAACAGTTAAACAGGGAATTAATTTAATTAATAAAAGTTATCATTGTTAAACTAACAATATAGAACGTTAAATCTGCTGTATTTTATTGTCAAGGGCTGGATTCAATTAGTTTAAGTGGATTTATTTGAATAAATTAGGCCATCGTTTAAGGAATTCTGTAGAATGTTTCGGTAAATGAAACAAACTTAAGGGAATAAATGGGGATTATTTACTCGATGAAGGACCGTGTGGTGTCGGGGGGGGGGGGGGTAGGGTGTTAGTGATAAAATGTTCTTTTTTGTCTTGAATTAGCCTAGATTTTAAAGAAGAGGTGAGTCTTAAAGTGACACAAATGTTTAGTTTGGATAAGAAAAGCAGAGGGTTGTTGAATATTAATTGTCCTAATGAAAGTTATCAGCGTTTTATGAAGATGTTTAAAATGATAAGCAGAATTGTTCAGTTGAAAACACAACAAAATTCTGAATAGCATGAAACTATTTTATTAGAAAACTTTATGAGACTAAAATTAGAAACATTGATTTTAGAAAGCCTCCACAACAATGAATATTTTATTAATAATGTTTTGAATAAGAAAATGCAACACAACGTTTATTATTCAACTTGAATTAGTTTATTAAAGTTTAGAAAGACTCCAATAAAATACAAATTTAAATTATCAAATTTAAGACAAGAACAAACACTCAACAGATGGTTTTAATTCAAAGAAAACGAACTGTAAATTACAACTTAAAACATAATTTAATTATATATTCTGCAATTTACCGGTAATGTACATCTTTTTTACCATAAAACATTAGTGGACGTGAATTTATTACAAATAAATAACTTTAAAATTGATAAAACTATATAACTAAAGCAACTTAAAAGAAAAACCCGAAGAATAAAGCAATGGTAATCGTACCACTGATATACTTAGAAAACAGTAGAAGACCAACATTTGACGTAGAAGAAATAAAAAAAGGCAGTTGAAATTTCCTGAGAGACTCACCGTAATTTCATGAATAGGCAGTTTGTAATTACGAAGTCATCCAAGTGAATATTATTTCATACATAGTCTATGGGTAGAAGTGGAGTCGTTAGCAATTATTTGCAAATATAGTCCTAATAACTACGTAAATCAATTTAACGTCATGATCAAGTAGGCTCTTCGCAAACGTTTTACCACCCACCCCACCTGTTTAAATTTGTACACCCTTCTACCCCTCATTTCACTGTCATTCTTTCACACTCTCTAACCCTATCATCACCTTGTTTTCTACCATTGGTTAATTTGCTAGCAAGAGTCCCGTTATAAGGCTACAAAGCCGTATTTTCTTTGATTTCTTTACTTCAAATAATTCCCGGCTAAGAACATTTTGTAGTTTAACCGACAGGCACGTTAGCCTCGCTACTTCTAGAATACATTTCTCAGAAAAGAAGAACATGTCTTTATATTATTTTATCAATCAACCACATAAACTGTCGGTCCTCTCACCGTCCATTACCACCCAGTCACACCACCCTTACCCACCTCTGATCTAAATGGTCATGGCGTGAATTAATGTAATTTTGTTATGCGCGAGTCTGTTATGCTATAGATGCGTCCGCTATCATTACAAAGCATAAGCACCCGACTAATCACACACAATAAACATTATATAACACACTACAAACAGGCTTTCAATGGTTTGCATTAAAAAATACCGTTACCGCCCGATGTTACATTCTAACCAGGAAAAGAACATAAATTAACTTTCATGACACCAACTTTCCCGTTTAGTTCATTATTACAAAAGTAAATTCTTGAAACCAAGATTATTAGTGATTTTGAAAGGTCCTTTCTATATTCTCACCATATTTGTTTTGTTTGCTTTACTCTTATGTCTTAATTATTCCTTTTTATTCTTTGTATTGCTATTCTTAGTTACCTGTGTGCATTTTTTTTTTGTATTGTTTGATATCTCTTAGGTATTTAATTCTGTACAGCGCTTTGAGATTTTATTGGAAAGCGCTTTATAAATAGCACATATTATAATGATTATTATTATTCTTAGAACGAGACCCAATAAAGATCTTTAAGAAGCCCGTTAATTCCAGGTTGCGGGTTCTTCTTCACGCGAACACTACATATGTCTCCATATTTGTGAATATTCAAAGAAAGCCTAAACTCTCTCTTGCAGTACAGAGATATGGAGAGCTGATTCATTGGTTTCAGTCATTGAAGATCGCAATACATTAAAATACAAACCATTGAGTGAATATTGAAAAGTCTCAGACAACCCACCTCCCCCCCCCCCCCCGTCAATATTGAGTATGTAACACCTGTAACTACTGTAAAATCCTAATTAGCATAATAATGGAGATGAAACGAGCTTGTCAAAGGATACTGAATTCAGCACTGAGATCGTTACGTGTCTAGTACACCTGGATCGTTGCCATGTCATTACAGGTGTAAACGAACGCCACACTTATGGAAAGAAATCCGGGGAAGATCATATTCATTCCTCGTACTGATGCTTTGAGAAACGCGTTTGTGATTTGTTAAAATCTATGTCGCACTAGGCTGCTGTAAGAACTGACTCAGTTTAGTACGGTAGAGGTAGAAATCGTTCATGTTCATATATTTTGTGACACCGATATTGTTTTTTTTTTATGAATTAATAAGTTATATTAGATTTATTATTGTGTAAAAGTTAGTTGGCCTGACGTTTCGATCCTAGCAGGATCTTCTTCAGAGGTTAAATGACAAGTAACAGTAACAGAAGGGACAAAAACATGCACAGAATACAGACAGGTTAATGAGCATGGTGAACACAATGAGATAGATGAAAGGGGATTATAAGTAGACAAGGGATGGTGAGAAGAAAGCATTTATTATTGTATAAAGTGTACATCAAATTTATTATTGTATAAAGTGTACATAAAATTTAGTACCAAAAACGTTTAAGTATAGGACAATTCAACTTGATTGAGCGTACAGCATTTTAAATCATTTTAATTTCCCCTTCATTATTCTGTCACAATGAAGAACCAACAGCTCTTTACCGTCAGATTCGGACTTCACAAGTATTTAATTTCATATTGCATTTTGCTGTTTGATTTTGATGCCCGAAAAAAAATCCCTGTTTTAAGAGATATCAGTCATATACTAAGCAAAGCAGACAGATTAGCAATATGAAATCATATATGATCTGTCCGGTAGATATGTTAATGCATTGTTCACGTGTTATTTAAAGCCGTGTGGCTGAGAAGCTGGCACAGTGTTATGTGTACTAGATTATGTATTCCTCCCCACTATCACATCATAAATTTGTGTATGCTGTTTGAAGTTTCTTTTTCAAATTTTAAAAGAGGTAAACAATGCAACCTGCACCGACAGAAGTGTTAAATAATTTGTAAGCATATCAAAAGCAAGGATTTTTTCAAATAAATTCATCATTTTTGAGGTGTGTATAAAGCTAAGGGAACAAAATTGGTCGTCTTAGGGATCATGATTTATCTGTTAAGTTGACTGTTTTTCAGTTAATTTTTGATCTCTGGTTACCATAAATTTTTAGCTTCATCATTTTTGTGTCAAATAAATTATACCTTAGACGATGTTGCTTTACTTCGCTCCACAGGTTTTGGGATTACTATCTTCCAGATTCTGTTGCAGTTGAATCGATTCCACCGTCCTTGAAATCAAGAAAGGTTAAAGGTATTTTATAATGACGTCATTTAAACCCTTTGTCTCTAGCTCAGTTGAGTAATGCATTAGAATCAATTTTTGGACGGCCTGATGTTTTGTAAATGATAAGATATTAAGGCATTGAATATAATACAATAACTTAGCCTCACATGCTATGTATAAGTTCAAGCCATATTCATTAACAAAGATCTTAGCTCAGTTTTAGTGTTCCTATTATTAGTATATCGCATCAGTCATCTTCACATCAGTTTTACATGCTGTTCTTTTAATATTTCTAGACTAATACAGTAAGAACAGAAAATCGTGTAACAGACAATTAACTGGACCCCAACCAAGGGTGATGGCAGGACATCTGGCTATCCAACATAATTTTGAGAAAAGATCATTGCAATATCGGATAATTTTTACAGTTTCATTTACAGCCATTGTCTGTCCTCAACACATGACATTACTAAAACAAACGGTAGTAATAATGAAGGGTTCTGTGGTGACTAGTTAAGGAGACATAAAATAAATACTTTACATTTAAGTTGTTACTGTCTGTGACTGACCAAACATGTAAATTTACTCGTGATTGGAATTCCTTCAATCTCACTGTAAGTTATGTGTGTTGTTACAACTAATTGACTGTTTTCAATTAGCGAGGTAGAAATCGTTGAGTCTGTAAACGAATTTAAGAATGTTTAAGCATAAACTTCCATCGCTGCTGGTGTGTTTGTGGTAGACCTAATTATTAAGGTAGCACGTTACTTTTACATGCACCTAGTCTTTCCTTTAACTTTCAGCACAACATACAGCTTCAAAAGACACCAGGTTTAATAATATTTAAATATAAAAGTAGTATATATCGTGCTACTTCACCCCCCCCCCCACCCTCGGGAGTCCAAACGGGGCGAACTCGGGCGCCATTCCGGGAGCTCCCGTTTTTCGGGGGCTCTTTTCGGGAGCCGTTGCAGGAGCCCCTGTTTTTTTTTAAAAACGAGCACACATTTTTTTAAATTATTATTATTACTATTTTTGTTTATTATAATTATTTTGTTTATTATTATTATCTTTTTAATTTTTTATATATATTTTTTATATTAATATATATATATTTTTATACGTGAACTGTCCAAAAGACTTTCTTACGTACGTGCACATCATTTTGCTCACGGTGTGCTCTTTGAGTCACTCATTTGGTACTCGTGTGCTCATCGCATCCACCGCATCATGCGTTTTTCTCTGCAATTACTGTTTCTGCTTCACCGTCACTGATGCGACTATCCGTTCTAGCAACATGTTCAACTTGGGCCTGCCCTGTAACACTACCGATCCCCAATAGTTCGGTATGACTAAATTAGAAGTCGTCATATCTAAGGTTCGGTCAATGTACCAAATACTTTAATCAAGCGTTCTGCAAATCCTATTCATTCAGGTTTTAAAGTTACTGAAATTTATTGTCATTGCTTTACAAAGTATACTTATACTACACGTATACTTTTTTATTTATATAAATACCTAGGCCTATTTATACTTTAAGAAGTGTACTTTCATAAATATATAAATACCTATATACATAGGCGAAGGAGCCCAATTTGATTTGGGGGGGGGGGGGGGG
>JAIPMN010038258.1:0-33537 GCA_020650975.1 Apostichopus californicus
AGCTAGCTCGTTTTTTGTGATGATGTAATATATATTGATTTTTTTCTTTTTCTTGAGACATCTCACGGGCCGCAAAAAATCACATGCCCCACATGCCCCACATGCCCCCCCCAGGTCTATGTGATAGAGATGAAAGAGATGCACAATCCTCCCCAAACAGCTGACAATAATCTTATTCCATTTGAGAAATATCACAGATTTAAAGTTGTTCTTCACAAGGATATCTGTATATAGCTAAAGGTGATGGTTAGGTTTGTGTCACCTTTTTATATGGAATGGTTGACAGAAAGAGATATTAGTATTCAATGGTATAGAAGATTCCTATTGATTGATGCTGTTTGCATCTCTGTAAAATAGCTTTAATCAATGTTTGGAGGATACCCTGTACCTCAATAATTGAAGTTTAAGACAATGCAATTATGAGGGATAAAATAAAACATGGATTATTTTGTAGGTAATGTACTCATTGTGTTCCATTGTTTTTTTTCGTTACAGGTTTATGTTGAAGATGCTGTTGCTGAGAGGGTATGGGTCGACCACCCGAAGAATCAAGGATTCGTGACCAACATCATTACTGCATTTGGTACCAAACCCATCCCAAAGCACCTATCAGTCATGGTGGACCCATCAAGGGGTGCAAGTACACCAACAGAAGGAGCAGGTGGAGGAGGAGGAGGAGGTATGTGTAGTACAAAGGTGACACAACTAACGTAGGACTGTAGTGACCCATAATGTCCCTATCTCTCTCCCATTCCTTCTATTTGGAAGATTGCTTAATAGCTTTAGAACTTCTCTTTGTGTGAGTGCTCATTCAGGATACAATCTTACTGCCCCTCTCTGTTCGGTTAGTTTAAAAATATTCTGGGGGCTTGTGGTAAGTTTCAAATGTCATTTTCTCTCAATGTATAAATCAGATATGCAGTGGTCTAACCAGGCCTTTTCAATTGGAGGGTGGGGGGGGCTGAGGGGGAGGGGGCAAAGAGTTCGAGTAGGGGAGGCCAGTTTTGCGAGCAACTGGTTCGGTCATTTTAGGTACTTTTGCAATGTACCCCATTCTCAAACACTTGAAACCATGGTAACAGTACTAACATTATGAATGCTTCTTTATCCAAATTGAGCATTTACTCAGTTCCAAAAATATGAACTTAATATAACTGTAGAAAAAGTCAAGCGTGTATCCAGGATTTCATGTTAGTGGTTTGGGTTCAAGTGTTTGACCAGTCAACAAGAATGCCTTGTGCTATCTGCGTAGGGTCCAGGGTCCTGCCATAGGGCCCCTGGTAGGGTGCAGGGGTGAAGCCCCTGGAAGCTATATGATATGGTGGACTTTGTTGTCTGATTTCTGCCCATATACAAGTAGCCTTAAAAGTTGGTAGTTTGCATTCCTTGTCGATATGACTTGAGACGCAATTGTTTCTATTAATTTGAGAATTCCTGTCAATAACTGATTACCTAACCCTTTTAATGCATTTTGTAATTTTCATTCAATGTTTTTCCCCCTGCCAATATCATTTGGATGGGGCAAGTGGGTGGGCAAGACATTTGACTGGGGGCTCCCCCTATCCCCTACCCCTCTCCCCCTACTGGTTATACCACTGGAGATATATGCTTTGGTGAAGTGTTGTTTTGTATTTTAGGCTGTTATTATCAATCATTAATAATAAAAGAACCCCTATACAGTTCTTTAACTACTTGTCATTTTGTTTTTTGGTTTCATTCTTAAAGGAAGCCCACTTAGATCAGAAGATATGGATGTGGACATGATTTCTGGCTTTGGATCTGAAGACAAAGGAGACTCACCGACCGACAGTGTCATGAACAGGTATGCAATAAGCATCAGAGTTTGGAAGGTCTAAAAAACAAGATTAATTTTTTAATATTTCGACCATACCTACCTAACTGTTGGTTGTTTTCATGATTGGGTTTGCTGCATCTTTTGGCCTTTGTCATTCAAATATTAGTTTAACATCATCTGCCACGAGAATATCACTTTAAATAGGACATTCGCAAATGTTACTTGATCTGGCAGAGGTAGAGAGTATAAAAGGAATAATGATTTTATTTGATTTTAAAATACGTGACGGTCAAACAGTGTAATTAAGCAGATTTAAGAGTTTAAGAATATAAGAGTTAACGTTTAAAGTGATGATGGCCGAATGTTTCTGAACGTTTTTTTTGGAAATACTTTCAGGTTTACTCTGATAAAAGAGCGTGTGGAGACATACATCGTCAGTAACCTACGAGATCAGCTGACCAGACGGCAGGGTCTGGATATTCCTCGTACTTTATTGCGGCTCCTGGCCACAGCCTGCGGCTTGATTGAAGTTCGACTGATGACGGCACCAAAGCTGGAGTTGTGGCTTCAGAATCCAAAGGTTGGTCTTGAGATCTAGTAAGCTCCTATCTCCATTTATTGATCTCTGGTTTGTATCCATCGACCTTCCTCACACATGCACACAATTCACAAAGCGAGTTTGAGTTGATTTTGATTACATTGATTAGCTTTTGGTTGGAGGTTTTCTTCAATTATTTGTACCTAACAGTTAAGACATTTACATTCTCGAGAAGTGCCAGTTATATTCAGGTTTCAGGGTGTGTTTATTCAATAGTTTGATTTGAACCGAAAAAATGCTGATATATTAACCAGTTATGATACTCTTAAGAAGCATTTGAAAACCTACCCTTTTTGGCTTGAGTATGGGCATTATTCTTATTCGTTGTTTTATTCACATTACTGTGCCCATTTTTATGTATATTTATATTTTTATGTTCTTTATTGTGGTTTATAACCCTGTCTTATATCATTTTTTACTTTTATTGCTGTTGTTATTACTTTTAGGTTTTCTTATGTTTGGTAATTTAATATTCCAGGTATTGGTTCTTTTGTACAGTGCTCTTGAGCATGTTTTATTTCATGATAACAGCAATTTAATATATGGTATTTATT
This sequence comes from Apostichopus californicus, assembly GCA_020650975.1. NCBI lineage: Eukaryota > Metazoa > Echinodermata > Holothuroidea > Aspidochirotida > Stichopodidae > Apostichopus > Apostichopus californicus. The sequence goes on from JAIPMN010038258.1 coordinate 2,948, forward strand.
TATTTATTTGTTTATTTATTTGTTTATTTGTTTGTTTGGTCGGTTGTTTGTTTACTCTCCTTGAACAATATTTGTTTCTCTCTGTAGCTGACCAGACCAGCCCAAGAGCTTCTTCTCTCTCTCTGCATCAACTGTTGTACTCACACCTCCAAGGATGTTGAAGTTATCGGTATGCTGATCAAGATGAGAGTCAAGACCAAACCTATCATTAACCATTACTTACTCTCTGTCAGGCAAGTACTCCTGAACGATTAACAAACCTATCATTAACCATTATTTACTCTCTGTCAGGCAAGTACTCGTGAACGATTAATTCTTCGAGACCTTAATTATGAGTTTGTTGAGATTGGTTTTGGATGTAACTGACCAGCAGTGATAAATCATTGAATATATCCATGCCACAATCTATGTACATGTGCGTATTACACGTAGCTTGTTTCCTAGTGTTAATATTGATTTTCATTTCTCCCCTTGTAGCTTTTGGGTACAAATCACAGAAGTAACGTAAACCTCATATTCATGCGAAAGTCTTTCATTGTGTGGTTTTATTTACATTTTGCGAACTTTTTGTTGTTGAAAGGTCGCAAGCATGAAACTCCCCAACTTCCAACAATATGCACATGCTATGGTTAATAGTGATGTTTACTCTCCTGATATCTCATCCCCTTTTCTCAGAGAGTTGGTGGCTCAACATCCAGAGAACCTGTCCACTTTCTTGAAGCACACCATCTACAATGAATTGTCTACATCGAGGAATCCCAACAACATGCAATTGCTATCGGCCATCTTCCAGCACAGTCCAGAGAAAGCTGCCAAGGTATGAATGTCAAAATAAAATAAAACTGTTAGCAAACTGCTTATCCACTAGAGAGCCTGTGTAAGAGAATGTGTAAAAGTAAGTTGGCCTGACGTTTCGACCCTAGCAGGATCTTCTTCAAAGGCTTAATGACAAGTAACAGTAACAGAACGGACAAAAACATGCACAGAATACAGACAGGTTAATGAGCATGGTGAACACAAAGAGATAGATGTAAGGGGATTAGTAGACAAGGGATGGAGAGGAGAAAGAAAGAAACCTTTGTCACATCAATCTCTTTTGTGTTCACCCTGCTCATACAACCTGTCTGTATTCTGTGTTTGTATTTGTCCCTCGTAGTTACTGTTACTTGTCATTTAGCCTTTGAAGAAGATCCTGCTAGGATCGAAACGTCAGGCCAACTTACTTTTACACAAGGTATAAATGTGACGGTTATAACGATAGGTTTTATTCTCTGAGAGACATGAAACGAGTCCCACGTCTGGTCCTGTGTGGGATGTGTTTAATTAACATCGAAAAAGAAAAGACACTCTGCCTGTGGTGTCGGTTTTCTAGTTCTTCTAAGATATTTCCAGCTAAGTATACAACATTTTTGTATTGCACAGTTCATGTAAATAGCGTAATCATTCTAGATTTGAGCTTATCCATCGATAAATTGTGGAGAGTACGTTTGGTTAAAATTAGTAGACTTTGGAGGTTTAATCCATTTTGCGGTCACATAAATCATTGCCGGTCATATGAATCATTTTCGGTCACATAAATCATTTCCGGTCATATAAATCATTTTTCGGTCATATAAATCATTTTTCGGTCATATTAATCATTTTCGGTCATATAAATTCTTCCGTCTCCGATTTTCTTACAGGTCCTAGCCACGTCATTTCAGTCTCTACTGTTACACAAGGATGATTACGTCCGGGCGGTCCGGGCTCTTTTCAGAGAGATTGTCAAGACCCTGCGATATGAACTATGTTTCTCAAAGTTTTGTTTGAGTCTTATGCAGGAGAGGAGCGACAGTGCTTTTGTCGATCTCGATGCAGCAATAAAGGTCTCTAAAGTGAAAGTCAACAACCAATGAAAACTTTAAAAAAACAGAAATTTTGCAAAACATTTTCTCAAGGAAGTGTGGCAAAATTGGATAAACAGATGTTTTTGTTGTTTACTTAAGGAAACTATTTATATATTTTTGTACCTGAGAAGATGATGCCAAAGTGGTTGTTGAACGTGCAGTATCAGTTTAGTTTCAAACACCACCTACATGATTTTGGAGAAAAGGGGTTCAGAAAATTATGAAGCTGGAATATTTTCACACTCATTCCTGCTCCTGCTAGGATGTACTCAGGAGAATGAATGAACGTTGCCATTGCGCCACATGCTGTCATGATAAGGGATAGCAAGGCGACCTTTTTAATAAAAGAAAACTCACTGAAAACAATAGACAAACCAAAGATCTGAATAAATTAAAAATTAAACAAGTTTCAGCTTTACATATAATAGCAACTCTGAAGAGGTCAACAAAACCTAGTTAGTTCCTGCTTGATTTCTCAAACCAGGAAGCTTATCTGTGGGGAGAGGTGATGGGACCGGGGGGTGGGGATGGGGGTGATGGACAGGGAACATTCGTACCACATGAACTTTTGCTTCACCATCTGTTTAATGGCCTTCTTTGACAATTAATTGGTTTGAGTGTAAGAATCTTTTCACTATTGGCTTGTTAACACTTGTGTGAGAATGTGACAGCATCACCAACTTTTTATTTTGAAATCCTTCCATCCTTCTTATTAATTATTCTTTTTATTTTAATTAGGATCGTTACCTGAAGTCCAATGTCGATGTGGTGTGTCTGACATCACTCCTCAGTGTCACCCCTCAGGTCAGAGAGGCAGTCAATGCATACACAAGGGGAGACAAAAAAGGTATTTCAAATTCGTTAGCATTTTTCACCTTTCTTTTTCATTTCCCAATTTTTAGGGAAAACTTGTCTTTGTGCTGTGGGGTGATCCACTTTTTCAAAATTTTTAAATTTCTTTTCATATGTTGTACAATATTTCTGTACTGATCTGATCCATGGAATTGTCTAGAGATTTTGCAGATGCCTCAATTTCATACATCAGCATTATTTTAATCTCGAAAGCAATTTGACTCGAAAGCTGAGAGTGAATGGGGAGACCGACCAATCATAGGTTTTTAAGACAGACAGATTTACGTGACAAATTGAGACAAACAGTCAGGGTATAACAAACAGAGGTTAATCTGTTAATCTGTTAATTGATATCTTGGTTGCATGGGAATCTTCTCTGCATGTCAGAATTTCAGGTTGAGAATTGTAGTAAAACTTTATACATTTTATTTTACATGAAAGCATCGAATTACAAAATTTAGAGCTTCAATTAAAAATAGTTGATATGATTTGATGTACGATAGTTTGAAAAATTTTCTGTTGAATAACCCTCTAGAACAAAAAAGTTAGAGGTGATCGATTTGAGTTGTATCGTAGTTTTAATAAACTCCTTTGTTCTCTCTGGTAAATGTATATCTCTTTCAGAAATGCTTTGTATTAGCCCTACAATAAAGACTCATATAATTCTGGTTTCAAGTTTTGTCCACTGTAAAATAAATTTGGGCTGTCAATTGAACCAATATAAGATCAATATTTGATTTATTTTTATTATTTTCTGAGAATTGCTTCATTTCAGTCACATATCTCTTGACTACCTATACTGGGTAAAATTTCATTTTTCAACCACCATTAAATTATTTTATTTAAATGATTTATTTTAAATATAATTTATTTAATTAATGTGGTAACCTTTTTTTGTTCATTTCTGTCTTAAGAGTGATACTATTGTTTATTTATTCATTCCCACAAAATTCTGTAGATATTGCGGTGATTCGTAAATTCCAGCGTCAATCTTCCCTGATACAGAGAGACAGTGTTTGGTGGATGCACACGATTGTACCAAAGATGTTTCCTGTTGCTCAGAAAGATTTCCAAGACTTGTGAGGAATCTTCACTATCTTCTTTCACCAGAATATGAATCCCCCTTCATTTTAATTATTATATTATATCACGTGTTGTCAGAAATGGAATTATGGCCTTTAGACCACTTGTATATAGTAACAAAGTATGGTTGTTTGGTACAAGAATATTGTACCCCATTAATCTCTGCTCTGATGGGTTTTGATTGTACAGGCTCTAGTGTGACCATCACAGCATGTTTTAGAGCATCTCTTAGAATCGTAACAAAGTATGACTTGTTTAGTTCCAGAATATTGTAATGTATTGAATGTTTTAATTGTACAGGCTTTTATCCTGAGTGTCACATTACATTTTGTTCTTGGCCATTATAGGTTACAGAAGCTGCTCTTTATGAAACCTGTGGATGCCTATTGCAGTAAAGACAACTGGCCTCCAGAAAATGACAGGAGGTTGGTTATTCCGATATTTCTAACCTTGAACACAAATACCCTCTCACCCCCATTTGCTGTGGGTTTTTTCTTGGGGAGGGGGGGGGGGGTTGCAGTGAAATAGGTATTAATATTTAGCCTATGAATGTGTTTCAAATTCAGATGTTTGACATTTTATATAGTTCTAATAATTTTCCTGTCAGATGTTTGCTAGGGCATTTTTATTTTTTTCCTCCTATTTATTTCAAAATAAGTCTTTGCTGGTTGTCTCTGGTGACTGTTACAATGATCATCAAGTTTGACACTCTTTTCAGTTTGCTGATGTCCCTCTTGTCAGAGGTCCCAGTCGAAGAGGACAGTCTTATCCGCATCCTGATCATGGGACTGACCAGAGAAATCCATCTGAATCCAGGAGATGCTATTGACCTGGTGGATAAGATGGTCAAGAGAGCAGCTGTTCTCCATACGGATGATACAGACAGTAAGCTCACTATAAAGATTGCTTTATATGCAGCTGATGATGTGGGAAGCTAGGTCCTGTTGTGTCTTGAGGGAAGGGGGGGGGGAAGGGGTGGTGATGGACTTCTCTACGGAGGGAAGAAAATCACATGTATTGGGAGGGAGGGGAGGAGGAAAGATTTTGTGAGATGATAGTTGGCTATGTTAAGGTGAAGATAAGAGGGAGTTGATAAGGAGGGGGGGGGTGGTTTTGGTCTCCTCAGACTGGGGCTGAATTGTGAAGCAGGAGGTTTCTGTCCTTGTTAGGTATGTGACTGACAGTCACTGTATATAGGGACACTCAGGAGGCAGATGTGTATAACTTTAAGGAGGTGACAGACATCTTTCACCCAGCTCTTTTGGGTTGGGTGGGGGAGGGGTGTAAAGGCATGTTTTAAGGGAAATACCTGGTTTGGTTGGTTGCATTGCCACATAGTTTACTTAATCTATCTTTTAATGACCTAATCATTTGACCCCTTTGTTAGAGTGTACTAAAGTAACTATGTATAAATGATTAAAATCACCATCCATTCATCAGATTTTAAGGTTTGTGTCCTCATTGTATCAACAACTTTCAGACCAAATTTGAGTACCCAGACCTTGTGATAATATATGTTTTATTATAACAGCTCTGTATATTGTGATATAACCCTTCAAAGTATGTGTAAACAAGCCATAATAAACACATCATTTTAGGGGTGTTTAAGGTTTTCCACTTTTCTGTAAGGTATTTTAAGTTGTGTGATGAAATAATTTTCTTTTTGTTTCAAGGTTTTCCTGTCTTGAGAATTGAACGTTTGCAGTTGATTGACGCTCTGCTCAACTCCTGTTCCTATCACCATCCTGAAAATATCTCCTTACCAGAAGGGTCAGTCACTTAAAGAATCTTTCATGCTGTATATGGAGTTTGAATGAGACTAGAATGATGAACTCAGTATTGTGTTTATATGTGATGGTACTACTATATAAAGCTGTATATGGAGTTTGCATGAGACTAGAATGATGAACTCAGTATTGTGTTTATATGTGATAGTACTACTATAAAGCTGTATATGGAGTTTGCATGAGACTAGAATGATGAACTCAGTATTGTGTTTATATGTGATAGTACTACTATGAAGCTGTATATTGAATTTGAATGAGACCAGAATGATGAACTCAGTATTGTGTTTATATTTGATAGTATTACTATAAAGCTGTATGTTGAGTTTGAATGAGACTAGAATGATGAACTCAGTATTTTGTTTGTATGTGATAGTACTACTATAAAGCTGTATATTGAGATTGAAGGAGACTAGAATGATGCACTCAGTAACATTATCTAGATTTGAACATTTTCTCTAGAAGCTATAAAACCCTGAGTCCTATCTCATCAGTTCCACAACAATTAAGGACAGGTGTGATCAAAATATCAAGTCAGCATAACATAGAAGAATACTGTGTGTAATTGTGTTCTTGTCATCTCTGGTGTAGTAAATATATTTGTAGTGGAGTGAAGCTGACAGGATGTGCAACTAATACAAGTTTACTTCAACTGTTTTCTTATTCATCAATTATTTCGTAGGTACAAACCTCCATCCTTGGCCATCCTAAACCTCTACTGGAAGAGCTGGGTGATTCTTCTCATCTTAGCAGCTTTCAATCCAGATAATATCGGTAATTTTTACTATGTTACACTTATACATTGCTACTACAATATTAAACCATAGGTAATTTACTGTGTTACACTTATACATTGCTACTACAATAGCCATAGGTAATTAACTGTGTTACACTTATACATTGCTACTACAATAGCCATAGGTAAACTACCACGTTATCTGTTAATCATTGTTACTATATAGGTAAACAAAGCTCACTGAAATATTGTGTAGGTATGTTACTGCTGTGTATCCTTCAATCCAAACTAATTCATGTCTCTATCTACCTGTTCATCTGATGAGAATATACTTTGGTGATGTTTTGTTTTCTTTCTTTCGTTTGTTCGTTCTTTCGTTTGTTCGTTCGTTCGTTCGTTCGTTCGTTCGTTCGTTCGTTCGTTCGTTCGTTCGTTCGTTCGTTCGTTCGTTCGTTCGTTCGTTCGTTCGTTCGTTCGTTCGTTCTTTCGTTCTTTCTTTCTTTCTTTTTAAGTAGTTGCTTCCTTGTTTTGGTATAGAACTGTGTTGTAATTACTCTGTAATGGTTTATTGTCTTTCTAGGTAAAACTGGCTGGGAGCACTATCCAACCCTTCGTTGCATGATGGAAATGGTCATGACAAAGTGAGTAACTTGTGGTAAAGTAACCATGTTCCCTAGTGTTTCAATAGAGGACACTACTGTATCTAAGTCCTGACAAGCATGGGCACATACAGGATGTATATGTGGTGAAGTAACCAGGCTCCCTAGTGTTTCAATAGAGGACACTGTTGTATCTTAGTATTGACAAGCAACGGCAAACACCTGGTGAATTTCTATCTAAACATGCTCGACAGGTACTTTTTGTTCAGCTTTGCCAAACAAAGACACATGTTTTAGGAAAGACAAGTTTAGATGCTTAAACCAGTTTCAGTTAAACGTTTCAAAACATATCAATTACAAATGAACTTGTATGGACTGCTAGTGATCAACTAATGGTACCACAGTGGTATTGCTGATGGTTCCATCTTGACGGTACTAAAACTCATAGCAACCGCATATCAATTTTCATGAAACTAGAAAGTACAGATATGACAACGTCCGCTTTTGATTTTGTTTGAAATTAGAGAGCACCATCACAAGTTGTTCTGCTTTTTACGTCATTGGAATAATATTGTGTAGTAATTGTTTGACTTCTATTTCTGATGAACTACTACAAGTTATACATACAGTGAAAAATTTTTAAACATCCATTTGACCAGAAAGTGATACAAATTAATTTGTTTTACATAATTCTTTGCTCTCTCTTCCTAAAAACCACTATGTCTGGCCGAGTCCCAGCAATGTTTCTACTTGCTGTTCCAGTTATAAAGTACTATCTTGTTAGATCCTGACAGAGGATCAAATTTCATCTTGATTTGTCACCTTTCATATCTTGTTCGTTGATAACATTTATGATTCTCGTTTCACCCACCAGCAACTTCAAGTTCCCTCCGACGAGTATCGCATCGACAGATGAAGCCATGGAGGAATTCAGGACTAGTGAAAGACAGGTGAGTTCACAAACATATAGGCATATGAGTAGTTTGTTAAGTTTAAGTTTGTGATGTAACATAATATACGACATTGTAAGTCTATTAATGACTTCAGCATTGCACATAGTAAAAAGTAAATCATAGAATCTTGTCACGGGAAAGAGAGAGAGAGATGGGAGGTGGGGGGGGGGGGGATTATCGCTCCGTTTCAGTAGAGAGGTAGATTACCAATACTCCATCAATGGTGTGTTTACATGTTATATGCATTGTACCCGTCACAATGTAAATTGCAGCACTGTTGGAAATTAAAAAATGTTGTACTAATATTGAGGTCAATTGATAGCATTTTTCTTTTCAGCAAGGTAAACTATAGCAATTCACCATCGATGTTGAATGATAACACTAGTCTGGGTAATTATAGCTATATGTTGTGGGTCACTTTTAGCAGAAGACCAGTTGTGACTAATTACTGCACTGGTCAGTGAAAGCAGTGTTGATGTATTTATTAAAGTTAAATCATAGCATGGTACAAGAATGGTGCAAGTTGTCAAGTCAGGTATAGCATGCAAGATGTGAAGTCAGTTGTAGCACTGTACGAGTTGTGAGGTTGAACTATAGCATTGTACAATTTGTTAATTCAGGTATAGCATACAAGTTGTGAAGTCAGATACATCATTGTATAAGATTTAACGTCAGATTATAGTGGCAGTAGTGGGGGTAGATTTTGTTTAGATATTTACTTAACATAAAATAGAACCCTGTCATTTGTTGTCTATCACCTTGGTTACCTGTTAATTGTATAATTTGATATTAGATGAGCCAGCTGGAGAAAGAGGAAATCTTAGCCTTTGAGAACCATCTTGCATCTGTTAACATCACAGAGAAAAACAGTCTCCTTCTTGCTCAGCTTGTTCACCTTAATCCAAGGTAACTATCAAAACTCTCTTCTCATCGATTGCTCTATCAGCTTTTAAGCTATGCTCTGCAAAAACTCCCTTCTGTCCTTGGTAAACTCTATGCCCATCAGTGACATTACATAGCCATCATCCCAAAAAACTAAGTGTATGATAATTTGTGATGTCTCAACCATGTTGATTTGACTGATTTATTCCACCAATTTTGCCAAAGTTTATTTGAAACCTTTAGCAAATTTTACAAGGGTTAGCTGTTCTTCGATGATGGATGGTAGATTTTAGGTTCGCTCTCGCATATTGATTTGTAAGGCGACTTATAATTAGGCAGAGAAGTCTTAAATTCAGAATGCAATGGACACCAAGGTTGTCAAAAAATTGTGGAGTGACCCATACAAATATTTCTTATGAGAATAATAATAATTTTCTTCATTGAAAAGAAAGAAACAAAAATTGAGACTTCTTTCACACTGTCTTTATAACTCTTTGAAACTGAAAAATGGGACTTAGTTTCAAACACAGAGTGACATTTTTTTTTTTTTACTTGTGAGTTACCATCTCAAAGTAGATCTTGAAAAGGACAATTTCTTAGGAAGGAAGCCGAGGTTGGACTTGAAAGGGAATCCAAACTCATGAGGATAACTTTCAATTTCTTGCCACACTTAAAAGACACTTGAAAGACTTGAAAGACAGTGGCTATATGTTGACCATACTGTTTGTTAGATTTTATTTGTCACTACCATTTTGAGTATTAATGTATGGAAACAAATATGTAAGGTTTTTGTTTTTAATTTTTTGCTTTGTTTTTCTAGGGGCTTGGCAAGACGTCCTCCAGTACAAGTCATAGAACAACTTCAGCAGCTGAATAAAGTCATCAAGCTCGGCCACATGTTCTGTAAGAGTCGGGATCCTGATTTCTTGTTAGACGTAATCCATCAGCAGGTAATCTGGCATTAAAGGTTTATTGTGTAATTGGTCACTTGTGTCAAGACTTGTGTTAGGAGTACAGTAGCATGAGTACGAGCACTTAAGTAGAAGTTTCCTTGGTATGAGTACAAGACTGTAAGAATGAGTACCTTATTACAAATGAATTATTTCCTGTAATGCTATTGAAATGGCCAGAGTACCAGTCTGAGTAAAAGGCTCCAATAGTGAATATGGGTACTCAAGTAGTATGAGTACCAGTCTGAGTACAAGGCTGTAAGAATGAGTACCTAATTACAAGTGCATTATTCCCTGTACTGCTATTGAAATGCCCAGAGTACCAGTCTGAGTAGAAGGCTCCAAGAGTGAGTATGGTACTCAAGTAGTATGAGTACCAGTCTGAGTACAAGGCTGCAAGAATGAGTACCTAATTACAAATGAATTATTTCCTGTACTGCTACTGAAATGCCCAGATTACCAGTATGAGTAAAAGGCTCCAATAGTGAGTATGAGTACTCAAGTAGTATGAGTATCAGTCTGAGTACAAGGCCGTAAGAATGAGTACCTAATTACAAGTGAATTATTTCCTGTACTGCTACTGAAATGCCCAGAGTACCAGTATGAGTAAAAGGCTCAAATAGTGGATATGAGTACTTAATTTTGTACTAGTATTCATACTAGATTCTTAAATATCCCAAGTACCAGTACAGACTCACAACAAGTCTGCTTTTGGTCCAAGCTTTCATCCCACAGATTGAAATAATATTGAAATATCTGAAAATTAAAATATATTTAGATAACAAAGACTCCAGATCTTTACATATTTGAAAATGTGAATATGAACATGTTATTATATTCAGTTATCTGAGTATCTTGAGTTTTGAGACATTTAAAACTATTATCTTTGTTTCCCAATTATCTCAATTTGTATAACTTCAAAATATTTCAGTGAGGCTATCATCTTGCAATTGTACCAATTTCTAGCCAAATAAACATTAAGAACTTGAGATATTTATCTCAATTTCTCAGTATCTTGAAAGTCACCTTAAAATCTCTCTGGTAACTACATGTATCCATTCGATAGTTAGATCGATGGGTGTAAACCTGTATGCGAATATTTCATGTCTTGTACAGAGTGACAGCAAGAAATCAACCAAAGGAAAAAATCATCTTTAAGCAGTTCACTTTGATTATTACCTGTTTTCTGTTCTTTGTTTTCATTATAGGGGACTTCCCAGTCCATGTCTTGGCTAGCTGAGCTTGTCAATTCCTCTGATACATCCCTGGACATGCTTCCAGTACAATGCCTCTGTGAGTTCCTGATGAATGCTCATCCTAAAAGTATGGAAGATGCTTCCACTAGTAGCAGTACCAACAGTGAAGAAAAACAGGTAAATATCATACTTTACATTGTGTGTGGTTATTGCATGCATGATATTTAATACTACAGGAGAGTCCGGTTGTCACGTAGAAGAAAGAACGAAAGAGAAGAAGCACACAAGCCAAAATTATTGTTGATGTTATCTGTCTGGCTCTCTGAAGTGATTAAAATGTTCTGGTTTTGTTGGAAGTAGTTAATCTTTGGTATGTGTATTGCTCTATATATTTACATGGATGGTTTCTATCAGCAAGAGACACACAAAACTGGTTTAAGGAAGGGGGAAGTTTGGCTGAAATTTGCAACATTTGGTTCAAAGTTAACAGCGGGTACCATTTCCGCAGGTAAATAAAGCTTCCAAAGTTTACAAATGTAATTGTTCAGTTGAATCAAATTTATGGATAATTTTGAATGAATATTCTTCTAACAGATTTCAAAAATTAAGATGAGGGGGCTGAATTTGCAAGTTATTATTACCTTGTTGCATATTCAAACTCTGGGAAGCTTTCACACCTTACAATTTATCATTGAAGTTTCATATTTGATTTATGTTTTGTTTTTTTCATAAAGAGAGAAAAACAGTCTCAACTCTGCAGTCGAATTCAAGCAATTCTTTACAACACCGAGGGTAAACCAGAGACGACTTGCGAGGTGCTGGCATACTTCTTAAAGAAGTTGGTATTGCTACATGCAGGTCAAAGGTCAAGAAGTTTGGAGGTAATCAGTGGTTGGCAATTCTTTTCTCCAGTATCACCATGATGAAATTTTTAGAATTTTTCTTTTCATGTAAATCGTCTGAAAAAGTTCATAGAATAGATTGGTATCACAATACAAGTAAGAAAGTTACTAAGAGAGTTTCAGAGGCCTGTAACAGTAAAAATATGAATAAGTTACATGGCCTAACTTCTATGCCCTACAACAACAATGATTATGCTAATAAGTTGCTATATCAAAGACCTTTGTGTGTATTAAAGAAGTGAATAATCAAGATATCCTGACGTTATGAGCCTTACAGTTTTCAATCCCAACTATATGCTGACAAAGGTTTAAGAAATCAATTAATTGTAGACACACAAAGCACAAAAAGAGACAGAAAAGAAAAATTGATGGTTTATGAAAAATAGAATGTTTGATGCAGATATTGTACTTCAAATATATACAAGGGATTTCACATTAATATCATGTTTTCTTCTCCTTAATCTTTTTTAAAATAGCATTGTAGCATTTTCCTTATTTACCAACCTTCCATTTAATTGTAGTTTGTAATTACAACAGTGTCATCAGACTGAGTAATGTCAGTAAAGTCATTGCTTGTGTTTATACTTGAAATATACTCCAGGAAATAATTAAAGATATGCATATCAAAGCACTGTAAACAAAAACATGTTATATGCTAGTAACTGCTATAGCCACAGGAAAAAGAAGTACTGTATATTTTCTTAATTTCTTTTTTTAAATTCTAATTTTTTTAATTTTTAATTTTTACTTTCTCATTTTTAATTTCTTTTTTCTAATTTAATTTTTAATTTTTAATTTTTTTTATTTCTACATTTCTAATTTTTTTACTGTATATTTTTTTAATTTCTTTTTTTAATTCTAATTTTTTTAATTTTTAATTTTTAATTTTTAATTTTTAATTTCTCATTTTTAATTTTAATTTCTTTTTCTAATTTAATTTTTAATTTTTAACTTTTTTAATTTCTAAATTTCTAATTTTTTTAATTTACTTTTTTTTTACAAAGATATACAGTTCTGTTTTTTCCTGTTGGTTAACAGTTGCTGGCAAATAACAGCATTTTTGTGAAATTATACCTCAACATCAGAAACCATTATAAGCTAATTGTATCATCCCCTGAAAATTGTTATTTGTGATAATTCCAGGTACTGGCCATGGTCATCTCCAGACCCTCAGAGGAGAACAGAGTCAAGGATGAGGAACCAAATGTTCCATCTCATATACTAGAGAGTCATTCCTGGCTTCTGAGAGATCTGCCTTCTCTTCCTAATTATGACGCAGCCAAGAAACTTGTAGTTGATTCCCTTCGAAAGGTTAGAGCAACATTTTGCATTACAAGTGTTTACTAGAATAGGTTAGAGGCTTCTCTTACAGAGACTACTTCAGACAGCCGAGACTACCTTGTATTTAACGTTCCTCACAGGACAACTTTCTTAATAATGGATGTCGGCCTCGCGATTCCATTTTTTAAGCTGAATGATTTATCAGCAATGCAACATTGCGTTTATCCTGTCCAATGAAATGAGTTCAGTAGCTTGTAGCTTTTGAGTTTGTGAACACGGATGGTTCTCACGTTGCAAATATTGGTTTTTTCACAGTCTCCGCTCACGTTTGGATAAACCCTGCCAATAGCATACCCACTGAACACTAGTCACCCAGAAATAACTTAAAACTGTAAGGCCTACAAAACGAGCAACATAGGATATTTTGAATGTTAATCTTATGAATTTTAATAACTTTTGTCGTCACTGTAGAGTTTGATAAATATATCAAACTTGGACTTGGCAACCCCTTTTAAATGTCTATGTTTATTCATTACTTTTCAGGCCATGCTTACTGAGACTTGGCAACCCCTTTTAAATGTCTATCGTGTTTCATTATTTTTTTCAGGCCATGCTGGTTGAGACAGACCCTTCTACCGTCAGTGCTTACATCGCCTACTTGGCCTACCATTTTACTTCCACAGAATTATCAGATCTTGTACAGGTCAGTTCATTTCTTTTCCTCTCTCTTTATATCAAATTTGTTTCTTTTTCAAAGCCAGTACAGAATTTGGGTTTCATTTGAAATGTTTCTTGAAAATATTTGTGCACACCTGCAGCTTTTTTTTTCTTTCTCAAAACAATAAACCAATATTTAAACTGCATAAATGCCCGGTGACAGTTGGAGGCCAATTCAATGGAGATGAAAATTTATCATATGTCACAGTTTTAAGTTCATTGATGTATACCTAGCAAAGCATTAATAAAACAAAAACACAGATTTGCTTATTTAGTAGGATAAGACAGGATCAAGTAATGCTTCTATGTTAATCAATTAACCAAGAATTAATTAAATTTTTGGTGGGGTGTCTAGACTTGAATTGGTGCATTCTAAGACATATATTGTCTATAATTTTGTCTACACCATGTTGTGCTGATCACTTTTAACCGATAACTTTGAATCTTTTTATGTCCAGTTGAAAAGGGGGTACATAGCCTCCTCCCCACCCCCCTTCCCCATATCCTATCTGGGAAACCTGACACACATCCTTGTTTGTTGAATTTCCAGCAATGAATATAAACAGAAAAAAATGTTAAATTGCACAACACATAGCATTTATATTTAAAAAGAAAAACAGAAGCCTTTTTTAAAATGTTTCTCTCCCATGCTTTGTTTTCTTTCTTAGGACCTCGCTCAGCTCGTGGTGGAAAGATTGACTTTGTTGACGTTCCTCCTGCCTAAGAATGGAGTCAGCGGTCCTCTCACCGACTGTAATCTCTTCAACATGTTACACATTTTCTCTTGCTACCTTCAGAGGGCTACCAGCTCTCAGAGCGAAGGCTACAGCTGGGTAAGCAACGACACTTCCTGCCCAAATCTAGCTGATTTTCATAGCAGATTGATGACATTTATATCTGAAGAGAAACAGAAATATACTGGACATCATCATGCAGAGATAGATTTAAATTTGGCAAAATGTAACTGAACCAGTAACTAGATTGTAGATCAAATCAAGTCGGTCAATGATCGACTGATTTGTTATACCATTTTGTACAGATTCACAATTTTTGATTGAGAAAATTGCGAGGGTGTAAGTTTGTCCCGTAAGACCCTTTGTCTTTGTTTGGAGATGATATTGTTGCATAAAAGATTTCGCGGGAATATTTTGACAGCTTGAAAGTGGGGTGATAATGTTTTTCACAAAGTTTTTGCATTTTCCCCGTAAAGAACCTGCCATGACGTGTACACACACCTTCATTGCTTGTGGATGAATCCCTAGTAATGTCCCAGGTACTATAAAGACTAAACCAAATTATTTGGAATCTGTATTTCTTGACTGGATGTAGCTTTCCTTTTATGAGACTCGACAAAGTTATACAAGAAATGATTGATTGGAATATTTTGCCACATTTTTACATCTCAATTTTGATGAATTATTAAGTTTGATAAATTACTTACTTATCACGTCACACAGTTGTTGTATGTGCTGGTGTAATTGAACAAGTTTTTGGAATCAGTTTCTGCAGAGGAAGTGATGAATATTCATGATGTTTAAAGTCACTTTGATGTTTCCTTTCTTTTCTTTCCCCTGTACTTTTTTCCTCTTTTAGTCTGACACCCAGGATCAAGTGTTTCTTCAGTGGGAGAGTGGTTTATCAGCTACCATGCATATACTAGTGGTTCATGCTATGGCTATACTTCTGACCTATGGGCCACCTAAAGGTACCTAATATCAGTGTCACCATCATCTGCAAATATCCTGTAGATAGACTGTTGAGTGTAGCATTAATCATTTTTCTTGAGCTATTTTGTCCTAATTATGCTTTCTAATACTTTCATATGAGTGGCAACTGTCCATATCTGTTGAAGAGTAAGATGTGTCTTTTTCATTTAATGGGTGACATGGATACATACCTGGTTAGTGAGTGATGTGTGTCTTTCACCTGTTAGTGACCGATGTATATGTGTCCTTACCTATTTAACAGTGGGTGACCTGTTCCCATTCCTGTTCGTGAATGACATAAGCTATCATTTGAGTGACCTGTCGGTACCTGTGAGTGAGTGACAGGTTTCCTGAGTGTGAGGACCTGTGCCTGTTCCTGTTAATGAGTGATGTGTGACCTGTACCTGCCAGTTATTGACATTCTCCATGCCTGTGAATGGGGTCACACCTGTCACACCAATGTGTGACATATGTCTGTGGAAACTTTCAGCAATAATCAGCGGAATCCAGACAAATACTTAAATGACGATGACTCAGTCACTTTCAGCTTGTAGAAGATAACATTGAAGATACGAATATTCATCGTGCACAGGAAATCTCCTTAGGAAGTTAGGCTGATCATGTCACATTTGTGTAATGCAAATGTCTGCAAATGCACAAATCTATGTCATTTACTTATCTTGTTTCCTGTTTAGATGCGACTAATTTCAACATCCTCTTGAATACTTGGTTTCCCGACAAAAGTCAGCCACCATCTGCATTCCTGGTCGACACTTCCGAAGAAGCTCTTCTCTTCCCTGATTGGCTTAAACTCAGGATGATACGGTCTGCTGTCCCAAAGTTAGTAGATGCAGGTGAGTCCACATAAGATTCCCACCACGTTTTAAATAACTGTTTATGCAGATTCGTAAGTTTGTCGAGATTGTGTAGTTAGCGCAAAACATCAGTGAATAAATAAACTCTTGATAAGCTTCTGACAGGTAAAGTGTTTGAGTTTTGTTTTTGATCATTTCTGTGATAATTAATTTCCATTTTGTTGTTTCTATTTTGTTGTATATTTATCTTTTGCTTGTATATAGGCAGGAGTGAAAGAACTTGTATCAATTCTTATAGATCAATGAAGTGAAAATAAAATAAAAAGGTTTATCTGAGATGTTGGATAAACTGATCATACAGAAACCCTAACTCCCAGAAGGTTCTGTGAAGAAGATATTCAACAATTCAGTGCCAACTTGAAGATACATTTTATACTTTAGCTAGAATTAATGTCGTCTTTCTTCTGTCAAGTTTATTGAATTTTTTATTATTAGTCCTGAATAGTTTGTTAAAATGTCGGTCGGTTCCTGATATACCTATGTAGCTGGCCAAAAACGCAGTGACAGGTTTTGCTCTGCTTACACCTAGTATATTAGATATTAACTTCATACCGATAACTCCCCTTAAATAATAATAACAGTCAAGTTGGTTTTTGGTCATACCAACGGACATTACTTTGGTTTGAGATTGACAATTTCATTTTATGTTTAAAATGTGGAATAAATCTACTGTGTTGATTTGATAAGTTCTCCTCTGTAAATTTATTTACTTGGTATCTGTCTGGTTTGTTTCCTCTGTTAATTTTGATGTCTTTTTCTTTTCTTTTTCTAGCCTTGGTTGAATTGGAGCCTGCTCAGCTTGTTCTGTTTGTCCAGTCGTTTGGAATCCCTGTCCAGAGTGTAAGGTCAGTGACACTGAGATAACCTTTGACCTGACCAGACTTTGTGATTTAGATCAGTATTTAGCATACTCTACTGACCTATATGTCTATTATTCCATGGCTCTGAGTTTGATTTTGTAACTCTTATTAAAGTGGGGGAAAAGTCAGCAAAAAAATACTTAAAAGATGTGAAACAGTTATAACTGAATATTTCATCTCATTTTGAGGATCATGTAATATAAACACACAATAATTATACCAAGATATATAGAATAACTTTGGGCAAAGTGTGTTTTACTACTCACGGCCCCATACTTCAGGCTGTTTACTGGCTAAGCACAAGTTGATTTTGTCATTTGCCAGTGGAAAGAAAAGGGTACTTTCAATTTTCTGCCAGTAGACACATGGTAAGGTTGTAGACAATCACCACTCAAAGAATCAGCACGGTTTCTGTACCTAACATAAGCCACCCTGTATTACTGCTTATTTTCCAGCAAATATCATTGGGATGCTTGCAAAGTATACAGTAACTGATATGTGTTGTATTTTCATGAACAAAAGGCCTGTGAGAATTTGGCTTTAGCCAGTAGATTTTTTTTTTAAACACTGGCAAGTTTAAGCAAGTGGTTAAAAAAGTGAAATTCTAGGCCCTGCTTTATGATGCAGTAGTCCAGCATTATAGAAAACCCTGGAGGGCAATGTAGTTTTGTTTCAAAGATTTGTTTGCTTTTGAAGATACTCACCCTTTAATGTATGTAAAAATATTTGGAATTCTCCTTTAAATATAATGTAGATAAGGTTATCCAAACTGTTCAGACCCCTCATCGTAAATGTTAAATTAATTTGGGATTTAAGTTTATATTCATAGCTTTAACAAAACACACTTCATAACAAGACATCAAAAGTTGAAAATTAAACATAATTGGTCTTTGACTTCATTCTTTTATATTGTTAAGTCCAAGATTGCATAAGCCAAATATTCAATATGTTACCCATTTCCCCTCCCCCACCCTCACCCCGTCTGGGTCATAACCACTGCTTAATTTCATTCATTTCAAAATGGTAATATTTTTTTATTTTTTTTTATTTTACAGTAAGTTACTGGTCCACCTAGATGCTGCTGTGGATCAGATGCCATCTGCATTAGAACGAGCTGTCGCATCTAAGGCATACATGGCCCGGCTGGTAGAGGTCCAGCACATGAGGGGGGCCACAGGGGGGAGCACTTTTAAAGGCCTTTTGATCTCAGAAGAGCCAAAGAAAGAGCCAGAGGATAAAAAAGAAAAAGGTATTGTTTTCTTTTTTTCCGTCACCCACGATTTATTTGTTCGTTTCGTCTTTGTTTGTGTTTACGCATAAATGAATGAGCAACTGATTGGGATAATATGAAATTACAGTCCGGTAATTAGTGAGAATTTAATTAACAGTAAATAACACCCGATTATGTTAGTCACAATGGTCCCTCTGTTCCTGGTATAAATTTGAAAGACATATTCTAGATACCAGAGGTCCGGCTGAGAATCATAATTTGTTTTTAACTTCATTCTGCTCCTTCCTCTTTGTCAGGTGTCCTAGATCATATTGATTAATTAATTTATTGAATGGAGATCTGGAAGTTTACCAGAATTATATGCTATATTTTTAGCTGTGTTTCAGCAAAAAGTACTCTATTCTTTTTGTTATATTAATGTTCAGAACCATCGACTTCCAAACCATCTGACAGGGATGTTGAGATGAAGGAGGTAAAGCCCTCAGGCCATGAGAAACAAGAGCCATGGACTAGGGCAGTGTGCTATGGACACCTAAGGAAGGTATTATACTAGCCTCTCTTCACTTTCAATGGTTTGAGTTTGACAGCTGTTGGATATAGTATGTGATGTTGCAAGTTACATTGGTTAGGCAGGCTAAGAAATCCACATATTTTCACCCGCGATATTTGAACTGTGATATGTAAAACGACTGTTCTATTAAAGGCATTGAAGACTCGCCCCAAACCGCGTGCCGCCCTGTGAAAAAGTTAACTTTTCGTCGCTTGCAAGTTTTCTTCTTGTCGCTACAAAATGCAGACAGTAATGAAACGTGATACCTTGTTATCTTTTATCTAGACCTGAGATGTCCATCGCTGCTATGTACACTGTGTTATGGGTATTGACAGTAGCTGCATGTATTGACTGTACACTAGTGTCTAATTACCGACGGTAGCAAGCTGTGTGTGTATTTTCTGGGATCGATGGTGGTGTCTAACACTTCTGTTACACCTCAGTCGAAACTAGGTCAAATTACCAGCATGAGACGTTTCTTTGTGCGCGAGTCTTCACACCCTTTAAGTCTACTATTTTATGTGAACAATGAAAATGAACTGCCGTACACTCAGTGCAATCTAAGACTAGACGGATCATTGCATCCGACTTTTGCGATGAAATTTGATGTAGACGTGTAGGAGAACTAATATGTAAAGGTAATTAGTGGAAAGTACTAGAGATGCATTTAATTAACATAACGAGCATCTAGCCAATGAATCCCAATGCAGTATGTGCGTAAACCATTGAAGGGCCGATGTCTACTTTGTTTTTATTTGTCTAAGTAATTAAACTGATTTGTCTATTTGAAATTTCTGTAAAGTTTACTCTTCTTCTGGTTTTACTCTAATCTTGATCTTCTTTGGTCTTCAGTTGCTGATTGAGTCTCAGGTCAAACCTGCTGAAAAGCAAAAGATTTGCAGACAGTTACAAAAGGTCAGTAAAATTCTCTTTGTTTGACACCTTGCATTTTTAACATAGGTCACGTCACACTGATGATTAAAACAAATTTGAAAATTGTCGACTAGCTCACAGGGAAGTATAATACTTTAAAGTCTTCATTTAACAAAGAATAGACCCTACTTATGATTCAAATATGTCATACCAAATATGATCCAGGGATGAAAGTAGTTCCAGTTAGCCACATCACAATGGTTGACATCAAATCTAATGTAAGATATTGATATGAAGCAGTATTCTCTGTTTAATGCTATAAAAGCAGTTTTTGTATATTAGAGGTATTTTGTAACATTTTGATATATAACACTTTGGTGTTTTTCTGCAAGTTGATAGAGCACGAGTCATAATTGGATGAATGGGTGTTATTGTGTTTAAAGTGTGCATCCCATAATCCTTTGAGAAGTACCCAGGTTTTCTCCCAGCAAGTTGTGGGGGTGGGGGGGGGTGGTGGTGTGGAGGGGAATGGGAGTGGGGATGAAGGGAATCTCCTTATGGGGTGATGTTGATCATGCCACATTTGTGAACTGTCGACGTTAGTTTCTCTTGCTTCGTTTGTTGGTTTTGCACCAACTGACCGTTCTGTTTCATATCAAACAGTACATCAACCATTAAGAGGTTACTTCTTCCAACCCCGGCATATTTTGTCTCTTCCCCAAACAGGTTCTGATGCAGCAGCACAAGTCATCAAGTATCCATGGTGATGGAGTCTTCAGTTGGTTGGTGGAGGCTCTGAGAGGATTCACAGAGGATGATGATGGGCGGGCTAGCATGATCATCTCTCTCAATGCTAACAGTAACTTACTACTGGCTCTCTTCAGAGTCATTCTTCAACTTGGGGTAATGCTTCACCTTTCATCCTTCTTGTAACATTGAAAGAAAATCTGTTGAGTGATTAACTTGGACTTTGAGTTTGTTAATGCAGTAATCTAAACAGTGGTTATTAGTAATAACAGGCATGAGCCTTTTCCCCGAATTCGCGGAATATCCGTGATTTCTTTCTACCTCGGGGACAAAAACTATTATCCTAACAAAAATGAGCCTATACCGCAACTTTTGAAAAGTTCTGTGATTCTTTGTTTTACCCCAGGCTCATCCCTATAATAACCATTCTATAAATGACACCACATTGATGGCCATTCTCTCTCTCCATTTACCCCCCCCCCCCCAACCCCAATGTAACACAATCCAGTACATGCACCTGTATGGTGCTTATTTGTCTACTAGTGCTTCCAAAACTGAAGCAATTCTTGCTAGTAACTCTACTGATCAAATGGAATGTCATTAAAATTGATGGTTCTTTATGTGCACTGGTACTAACAAAGTTTCCACCTATCCTTCATTCCGTTGTTTTATTTGTTTATTTATTGATGTATTTCTTTTCTTAATTTCTTGGTTGACAATTTATCTAACAGATTAAGAGTAACCATCAGAGAACTTTACTTGAAGTTATTACAGCCCTCCAGGATACTCACTGCATCGTAGATTCATCCTTCAACAAACTGTTAAACCACTACAAAGTAAAACTAAAGGCTGTGTTGCCAGGTAAGTAATAACTAGGACAATGGGGAATCTTCAGCCACACCCTAAATCAACAGATTGGCGCTGCCATATCGGTCATTTCTAGTTCTGTGAAACTTGACGAGCTACAGTCTCTGAAAAGTACTGGGAATTCCTTTGAATCTCTGATGACAATTTGTAGGCAAACTACCTGAACATACCTTCACACATAGTGTGACTCATTGGAAGTAACATGTGGGTTTTACCATTCATAGATAGCACATTTTAGCAACTAAATGTAAAATGTTGCACCCTGTTTGGTTATTTTACACATGTCTGGCCGTGGTCAACCAATGAGAAAGCTTCTCTCACCCCCCCCCCCCCCGGTCCACTGGCCGACGATATTTCAAAAGTTTCTAGTACATTGCACATGAATGTATAACATGTATATGGGGTACAACCTAAACCGTTGAAGAATGATTAACATTGTTTCAAAATTTCCAAAAATACCACCATTTTGCATCTAAACTCCTTTCATTTTACCAATATTTCTCAAAGGTGATTAGAACCCCTCACCTGAACAGCTTAACATCTTAGCCCCCCCCCCCTCCCTCCAGTACAAGACAGTGGTCTCACCCCTGGTCCAAACCACTCACAAATTGGTACCATTCATCTTGTTCATGTTCTTGGTACTTTTTATTTGTTCTGACTGTCCTAGCTGATTATACTATTCATCTGTATCTATGTACTTTTTGTTTACAAATGTGATGAAGGGTAAATAATGTTTTAAGGTCCGATGGACTTTGGATATGTCATATCTTATGTCATGAAAGATTCTCCAGACCAAACATTTTGTTAACTTTTTACTTAGTAAATTATTATATAAAGTATATTGTAATCTGTTATGTATTTCGACCATTTTCTTTTAAAGCTTGCATAGCTTAATATACACTCTGTACAGAAGTATATTCTAAGCTTAACGAAATTGATAACCTCTCTCATTAGTCTTCTATAGTTGGAAGCTTTCTTTAACATCCTGTGTTAATATTTTACTTTCCAGGATCTGATTCTCAATCTGGAGACAAGATGACCAACTTGAACGAAGACAAAAAATCACAGTGAGTACAAATGTTTAATTTTTGGATTGTCTTATCAAATTTCTATCGACTATATTACCTAAAATGAGCGTAATATTTTTTTTTAACCAATCAGTCCGTTCATCAGTCAATCAGTCAGTCTGTTAGTACTTTCCACCTTTTGTGAGGTGATAGACTAACAGGGAACATGTAACCTATTTGTGGATGCAATGAAAACCATTTATTCTCCAACAGATACTGAGTTTGTACAGAATACAAGATGTTACAATTGATGAGATATGTAGCAAGACTACTGGTCTATACAAAGTGTCCACTGGCTGTGTATCTTCTGACAACAGCAATGTTAGAACACAACGTTGGACATATATCCATAACTTAATCATTCAGTTACAGGACTGTCATGTTTTTCTAGTGTATACCTAAACTAAATTTTAAAACTGTTCCTATTTATTGTATAACTACATATAAGACAAACAGCACATAAAACACTTGATGCATGATACCACGTGTATTGTTGTGACATTCCGTTAGACATATCTGTAGTTTAGTGAGGTGGCGGGCAAGGGGGGGGGGGGAGGGCGATGGGTGAAATAGCAACAACTGAAACTTTTCATTTTACAAACAAGAGTGTTATTTGTCTCATAAAAGTTGTAATTTTTCCAAGAACATGATAAGTGTTTTTGTTGTCTTATGTCTGTTCCTGTTAATCTTCCCTGGTCTGGTAGGTCAGTCCCGAGTGACGTTCATCGTCGTTTGTTGGCTAATCCAGAGTCACTCTTCATCAAGTCGGCTGGTCTGGACTCCTCTAAGAGTGTCAAGGAGAGCATCTATCCCCTAACGTTACTTGCCCATCAGACAGACTGGACGGTCCTACACAGATGTATTCATCAATTGCTCGGACCAAACATTGAAAGGTAACCAGGGGGAATATGTTAAAGGCCATGTTCAATAGCCTACATTTCACAGAAGGGTTTTTCCACTCCCTCGGTCATGAATGTTACCACTACATGCCTCATTTTTTTTGGTGGTAGATATCAAGCGATGATGGTCACTTTTTGGGTGAAAATGCAAGAACATCAACTTATATTCAGATTTGAAGTTAAGAAAGATAAAGTTGTTTAAAACTCAGCCTGATCTACTAAAATAACCAATCGGTATAAAAGTGTTTACTGATTGGAAGGGTTTGATGTTTCTGTCCATGAAGGATTTACATCAAATACAGCCTAGTTTTTACCTTTTAACTTCCATTCTTAACTTTCATCCTATTGGCCCTTTCTTAACTTCCATCCTATTGGCCATTTCTTAAGATCCTATTAACATAACTTCTAACATATTAAAAGTTTACTGGTTCTCTGTGCTGGAAGCCAGTATGGTTCTGAAATGACCTCGGATGCTGGACAGGCTGGTGTGGTGATGAAAATCATCTGAGATATTATCAAGGACATAACAAAGACATTCCCATCCTCCATTATATCATCATTTAATCTTAAACTCTAAGTCCCTGATAGATATTAAAGTAACTATGTTCCACTCTCCTCTGTGTCATTGCTCCTTACACTATTCAGTCTTGGTATGTTGAATTACTATGCAGGTACAACCCTTCCACAGTTTTGGACTTTCTCTGGGCTTGCTTGCACAATCCCAAACTTTGGCAGGGACGTGATACAAAAGCATCAAAGGTAAGTTTCAAGATCTCAGCAAAATGACCTTTAATTGATGTTTTCATATTGGCTTTATATCTTCCCTGCAATTAAAAATATGAGAGTGAAAATGCTCATTCATTTTTGTGAATTTGTGAAATTGAGGTGTTTTAGGCATTTTTAAGGTTTCTCATCACTAACAGTCAGACAAAGCAGCAGAAAATAATACGCAATTGAAGTTTTCATTGTGGTCTGGAATTGAAGAGTAAATGTAAAGCTTTTAGTATGAAATAGCTTTGATTCTTTGCATAAAAGATGTATTTTCCCACACAAAAGTACACATATTTTGTACTGCTTATGACAGAATTTTGTAATATTTATGCATAAACATATTTTACTTATTAGTAAGTGGATGATATAGCTGTTTGATTCCTCTCTGTGATTTGTTTTGTAAATAAGTCTCATGCAAAATTTCCTCTTGCCTGCAGAGGCATGGAGAGGAGGATATCTTGTCGCTGGCTCCGGACCAGTCTTGCTGCATCGCATCGTACATCGCCATGGAAGCATCAAGCCTGCCCTCACTCGGTGACGACGATAGCGCGATGCTCTCCAAGATACAGCAGAGGCTCGGTCTCCTGATCCGCTGCTGTAGCGACAACAAAGATGCCCTGTCTAGAGTCGGGGAATTCTTGAATGATCAGATAAATACTGACAGGTAAGGGGAATTCTTGAATGATCAGATAAATACTGACAGGTAAGGGGAATTCTTGAATGATCAGATAAATACTGACAGGTAAGGAGAATTCTTGAATGATCAGATAAATACTGACAGGTAAGGGGAATTCTTGAATGATCAGATAAATACTGACAGGTAAGGGGAATTCTTGGATGATCAGATAAATACTGACAGGGTCAGGAGAATTCTTGAATGATCAGATCAATACTGACAGGGTAAGGGAAATTCTTGAATGATCAGATAAATACTGACAGGTAAGGAGAATTCTTGAATGATCAGATAAATACTGACAGGTAAGGGGAATTCTTGAATGATCAGATAAATACTGACAGGTAAGGGGAATTCTTGGATGATCAGATAAATACTGACAGGGTCAGGAGAATTCTTGAATGATCAGATCAATACTGACAGGGTAAGGGGAATTCTTGAATGATCAGATCAATACTGACAGGGTAAGGGGAATTCTTGAATGATCTGATGATACTAACAGGTTTTAGGACATTCTTGTTTCATCAGATCAATTCAGGGGAATTCTTGAATGATCAGATAAATACTAATAGGTATGGAATGCACATCGGGAGTTGTAAGTATTGGGTCGGTAGTTGGACTGCTGAATAACACAGCATAACTATGCTTCATGGATAATGAGCTACTCAGTGACATTATGGTCATTAGTTAATGATAACAACATTCTTTCTTGGTTCAGTTATTCTCATAGCTCTCATGTTCTTGATAATTTTTTTTTACCATTCTCTGTTTCCATGATCTACATTCAGCCCTAGGTCCAAGTGGTATCGTATACTGCTGACAGAGTTGTACCTACAAATCCCAGAGGTGATTCACTACGTGCCCAACATCCCACCACAGACCTTGACAGCAGAACATTCCAGTCTACCATCAGGAATAGATTCATTCTCCCATAGGTATGTTTTTAAATGTTTTTATCTGATCATACTATCCGTCTGTTAAACTCTCTTTCTGTCATAAACGTCTGTCTGTCCAATTCAAAGGAGAAATGTTGCTTTGGTCAGAGCTGAAAAGTGTATTCTTTGTAGTGCATTTTGAGCAGCTGTTAAGTCTGATATACATCCAAAGCTTTTGCTCTCAAAGAGGTGTTGTTTTAACTTATGAGTGTTTAAGAGGGATCATTAATGTGTTACAATGGATTTGTAAGATCATTTCACACACTTAGACAGTTAAGTTGCAGCTTGCAGAGCTGTGTGTATTTACTACCAAATCTAGTTGAGTGATTTTATCCTGTTGAATTTGGAACAATTTAGGACAAGGGTTGTCAACCATATTTGAAAGTGGTAAATTTAGTGGAGTATAAATTCATTTCAAATGTGAAAGGGAGTATGAATTTTTGGAAGTGTTTGTTTGCCAAGGGATATGATGTAATTTTAGTGAAAGTTTCTCAGACAATTTTCAAGTGGAAGGGGGGGGGGGATGGGTGGGATGGGGTTAAGAGCAACATTAATGTGAGGTCAATATTGTACCTGGTACCCCAACAAAGAAGATAAGTTGTACAACCCATATCGATCACTTGGTTTACATCCATATGTCCAAGTTTTTCTATGATAGATGTTCCTTAGTACTTTCCAATGACTTTTCATCACTTAGCAGAAAAAATGGTGTCACTGCACAAGATTCAAATGCTTTACAGTATCGGTATTGTATGAAGTTATGTTTCCACCAACCATCTCTCATCCTCTCTTTAGGCTTCTAACTCTCCTAGCATCCCAAGTCACCAGTGTGGCGGGTCGTCAGAGGAAATTGGATGCCCTCGCAGCTCTCCGTACTCTGGCAACCTCTCACCCCTCCCTCCTGATGAGGTAAGCTAAAGAAAGGAATAGGTTTTGCCGTTAAGAGGATGAGGTTGTAATGAGTGGTGCAAAAAGTTGCAGATGTGGCAAGAAGCACGACAGTCAATGTTAAGTTAATCTAAACCAGCTATGGTCAACATGTATGTTCACATAGCCATAGTGAAATATACTGCGGCTGGGTTTGCAGCTCTGTTAGTTTTAAGCATCAATATACTCTGTATCATCTGAACTCATAGATAAATCTAATCGAGCCTGGCTTTCAACAGTGTTGTAGTGTTCACAGTTTACGGTTGATCCCTCCTTTCATTATCCCCATCCACCTACCTTACTAATTCACCTACATTTTTACACCCCTTCTGCACAGTTTATCTCCCTCCTTTCATTATCCCCATCCACCTACCTTACTAATTAACCTACATTATTACGACCCTTCTGCACAGTTTATCTCCCTAGCCCTTTCACATTGTGATCTGTGTCTTCTTCTTTGCTCAGTCTATTATTACTCAGTTTTTCATCATTTCATTGCTGTTTGGTAAAAATTTAGTTTTCTACCCTTCCGTCTAGTATTTTTATCAAAATAAAATAAAACTCTTAGCAAACTGCTTATCCACTAGAGAGCCTGTGTAATAGCATGTGTAAAAGTAAGTTGGCCTGACATTTCGATCCTAGCAGGATCTTTTTCAGAGGCTAAATGACAAGTAATAGTAACAGAAGGGACAAACACACGCACAGAATACAGACAGGTTAATGAGCACGGTGAACACAATGAGATACATGTAAGGGGATTAGTAGACAAGGGATGGAGAGAAGAAAGCAACAGGGGAAGAGGAGAGGTAGGAGATTAACAGTGGAGGGACAAAAAGAGAGGATTAAATGAACGAGGTAGGGAATAAACGTTTTAGTCGTTTTATCGTCTCTTTAATCTGTTTTTGTTTCAGTTTGCCTTTGTAACCCATAGCCCTTGCAGTCTTCTCCCACATTCGTGGTCGTTTAAGCGTCGTAAAAAAATAATAATCATATTAATAATGACTTAAAAAAAAAAACAATTAACCCCTGATTATTATTATTATTATTGAAGAAGATCCTGCTAGAATCAAAGTGTCAGACCCTCTAACTTACAGTTTCCTTTGTTTTTTTGTTGTTTTCTTCTCATTGTTCTCAGATTGTGTTACTTTGTTTGTTTCCCTCTTCTTATTCCTCCTCTTCTCACAGGCAGTTACCTCTGTTTGCGGTCCTTCTTCAAGGTCGGACTCACCTCAACTTACGAGACTTCAAGGGTAAAGGCCACATAAACTTCTTTAATCACATCTTGACTATCCTCCAGTTGCTTCAGCCTCACCTTTACCAAGCAAACCCAACGGATCTAGAAGCCATCTTTAAATCCTACTTTGATCTACTTCAGGTTAGATAACATTTTGTATTTTCTGTTACGTTGGTCTGACATTTTGTTTCAAACACTAGCAAGAAACTGACTTTTCATTGCTCACTTATTTATAATAATATTTTCTCATTGAAACTTTGATTAACTTTGATACATGATCAATTGATTGGTGAGACTGCCAGTTAGAAATTGACTTGTAAAATTAGGGGCAGAGCCAGGATTTTGCAAAGGAGGGGGAACTTGGGGTCGCCCAGAAAAACAGTTACAATTTTAGACCTGAAATGGAGGATTCTGAGGCATATAAGCTATAAATAAGGTCAATAATTAGATCTACACACAAGGTAAGGATAAGTACTTTTAATTTTTGTGGGATTGAAAAAGGGGGCGGGAAATGGGGGGGGGGGGTATAAGCCCCCTGGATCAGTGCCTTATCATTTCATGTAAAGTATTACTGATTTAAGATATATTAGATAAGAAAGAAAAGCTTGTGTGAGTAGAGCTCCTGTGAAATACCAAAATGGCAACAAAAATAAACTAAATAAGTTAAATATGAGTGTATATATTGTGTTTATATTTATATTCATGGTTATATTTATGTTTGTGTTCATATTTATATTTATATTTATGTTTGTGTTTTATAGTTATGTTTATATTAATGTTTATATTTATATCAAGCAAGAACATTTCCTGTGGATATTTGGCAGCATAGCTGAGGGTGATTGGGTGTAGCACACTGAGACATGATGCATAATTCATAACTTCGATTAGAAATAGAAGTTCCCCTACCTTATAATTATGATTTATCTATCAGTGATTTTTTACTGCAGTGTACTTTGGTAAACAGAATAGTGAGTCCTACATCAGGAAAATAGACAATGAGTCTTTGTCAATGGCTAAAATATTGCCGGTGTGTATTAGTAATTGTTTCACACGTTGAACTATTTCGATAAAAAATTTTCCTTCTCTCGACAGCGTTACGGCCCAAACAAGTCCATTCTGGATTTCATTGTCACTAAATTTGTGGACATTCTCTGCCAGTTCTACCAGGCAAACAGCAGTAACGCCAAATCAGTCTTACACAACTACATTAATGCTTTAAAGTAAGTCAATTGCATCAAACTAGGTGGATTAGTTCTACCAGGCAAACAGCAGTAATGCCAAATCAGTCTTACACAACTACATTAATGCTTTAAAGTAAGTCAATTACATCAAAACTAGGTGGATTGGCTCTACCAGGCTATCAGCAGTAATAATAGTATAATTTTGAATCACAAATTCATGGTTTAGGTGTCAAAATAGAACCCCCCCCCCCTGCCCCCTTCCAAAAAAAAAAAAAAATTCAAGGCACTGAACTAATCAATATTCGAGTTGAAAAGATATGTCTTCAGTTGCCATTTACATGAATTAATAATAGGAGCAGTTTTAATGTGCCATGGCCAAAATTATCAGAGATGTTGCCAGATGCAAAATGCAGACTCCAAAATGTGATCTGTTCACTGGTCGAATCCCCATTCTAGCCATCAATTTCTTTGCTCTTTTCAATTAAACTAAAGGATATACAGAAATTAATCAGGAAATGGCAAATATACTTTTGGTATAACTAAGAGACTGTACGGGGCCCCGACTGAAAGTGATATTCCTAAATTTGTTCGCGCCATAAATTGGAGGACATCTTTGGAAGAGTGCATTGCCTGAGATGACCAAAAAGGTTTAATTGATAAGTTCTGGAGCAGTCAAGAAAGTTATCAAATTCCATTTCTTATTAATTATTTAAATATTCCATGGAAGTATCTTTGCTGCTGCTGAGCGACAAAATGCACTGTGAGGGAGGAGTATATGTAGAGCAAAATAATGTTATTACTACAAAGAACTTTATTTTGAAAACAATTTATACACAATGTCACTGAAATGGAAAATATCCATGTAACTTCGTGCATGTATCAATGTTAATAAGTAACTGGACACTCAGCTTTTAGAATCTTATTAAAAATCATTATTTACTTGCAAATTAACCTCCTTTTGTAGAAAAAAAGCCTCTCTAGGAGGATGCATTAATATAATTCATTGCTAGTTTTTTCCCGAGTAATTTCAGGAGAGGTTGGTTCATTTGGAGACCTATTTTAAAGATTGTTTCTTCTTTCTCTGGTGTAGTTTCATCGCTCAGTCTCGTTCAGACCTTCCGGCTATCAAGTCTCTCTTAGCCAGTCTCAGTTTAGCAGAGGAGACAAAGGAACCGGAAGAAGATGACCCAACTGCAGGCCCCCCAGGAGGAGGGCTTCCATTCAGAGAGGAGATTCCGGGTGTAGGAGGACGAGAAGAGACTGCCTCTCCCATCCCAGGCATCCTTCAGTCCGATGTTAAACCAATGACACCAGAAGATATAGCCTCCTTCCAGGAGAGATTGCACAAAGGGAACGATCCAGAGAGTAAGAGA
>JAIPMN010038261.1:0-10756 GCA_020650975.1 Apostichopus californicus
GTAGGTTTCAACTGGTTACATCATGAGCTCACCTAGGTCAATGAGGGGGATGGACATTTTGGGGGTCTACTGGCAGGGGTACCCCACTAATAGAAATTTCTGGAAATGCTCATCCCTTACATATAGAGTCCTGTCAATCATTTTCCAGTAGTTTTCAACTGGTTACTTCATGAGCTGACCTAGGTCAATGAGGGGAGGGGCATTTTGGGGGTCTACTGGCAGGGGTACCCACCAATAAAAATTACTGGCAATGCCCATCCCTTACATATAGAGTCCTGCCCATCATTTTCCAGTAGTTTTCAACTGGTTACTTCATGAGCTGACCTAGGTCAATGAGGAGATGGGCATTTTGTGGGTCTACTGGCAGGGGTACCCCACTAATAGACATTTCTGGAAATGCCCATCCCTTACATATGAAGTGATACCTATCATTTTCCAGTAGGTTTCAACTGGTTACATCATGAGCTCACTTAGGTCAATGAGGGGGATGGACATTTTGGGGGTCTACTGGCAGGGGTACCCCACTAATAGAAATTTCTGGAAATGCCCATCCCTTACATATGAAGTGATACCTATCATTTTCCAGTAGGTTTCAACTGGTTACATCATGAGCTCACCTAGGTCAATGAGGGGATGGACATTTTGGGGGTCTACTGGCAGGGGTACCCCACCAATAAAAATTACTGGCAATGCTCATCCCTTACATATAGAGTCCTGCCAATCATTTTCCAGTAGTTTTCAACTGGTTACTTCATGAGCTGACCTAGGTCAATGAGGAGATGGGCATTTTGTGGGTCTACTGGCAGGGGTACCCCACTAATAGAAATTTCTGGAAATGCCCATCCCTTACATATGCAGTGATACCTATCATTTTCCAGTAGGTTTCAACTGGTTACATCATGAGCTCACCTAGGTCAATGAGGGGGATGGACATTTTGGGGGTCTACTGGCAGGGGTACCCCACTAATAGAAATTTCTGGAAATGCTCATCCCTTACATATAAAGTCCTGCCAATCATTTTTCAGTAGTTTTCAACTGGTTACTTCATGAGCTGACCTAGGTCAATGAGGGGAGGGGCATTTTGGGGGTCTACTGGCAGGGGTACCCCACCAATAAAAATTACTGGCAATGCCCATCCCCTGTATCTGAAGTCCTAACCATCATTTTCCAGTAGGTTTCAAGTGGTTACCTAATGAGCTGACCTAGGTCAGCCGTGAGGGGTCAATTATTGATGACTGGCAGGGGTACCCCACCACCAATAATTACTGGCGATGGCTATTTGTTGCTCTTGGGGCCATACCTGACATATTGTTCTTACTTTGATGTGGTTACCATGAAAGCTGATCTAGGTTAGCTTTTAGGTGACTTTAAAATTGCTCTCCCAGCCACACCCACCACAACCGGTTTGCCAGTCGTCTGGTTTCATATACAGGAATGCACTGTGAACATTGTGATGTACAAGGCAATTGGTTACCTTCCCAGCTAACCAAACCCTCTGGGCTCCCGCTCTAATTGTCTGATTCTGTTCAATTTGTCTATAAAGTTAGCATATACCTAGCCTGTGTCTACACTAGTGGAGAGGAGATGAGGAATAAAAAGTGTGTATGCATGGAAAGTCAATGGAGGGTATCCACTAGATAATCTTTTGCTTGTTTAGACTTTGCTAAAGACGGTAGTCTACATAGGTTACCTTGAACCACAAATACGCGGGACGCACTTTCTGTGATTTTATTATTCAATAAACATCGAAACGGAGCGATTCTGTGACGAAGATACAAGTTCTAGAAATTGATGTGAATTTTCTTTTCTTTTGTCATAACCCGTTAACTACAGAATGTACGTTGTTAAAAATATAGCAAAAGCTAGATTATGGTGTAGAAATTTGAGATATTTATTCGACAATGTTCTGTGTATCGATCAGCGTCCGAGGGATCGCCCAGTTTTGATTCCTAGAAAACAAGATATAGTTAAAGCTACCTAGCTGTTCGATCGTATTCACCGCTAACCAGTTTGTCGTTATTTCGCGTTTATTTACATTGCATATACGAAGTGATCAAGTTTTTTTTGAGAATTGCTGGTTGATTCCGCGAAAGAAGTAGGGATTCTCTTTGATTGTTCACGTATAATTTCTTATAGTAACTTCGATCATGTCTTTAGGGTTGATGTTTGCGGGCCTAACAGTAAGCAGTCTAGGCTACGTACTGAATCATCAGAGTATATAATCGACAACTGTGTCTAACCAGCTGTTTTTGCGGGGTGGGTCAGGTGATTACTTTTACCTGTAAGGGGTCGTGCGTGAGTGTGCGTATTGTTTTTGTCACTATTCTTTGGTTTGGCGAGCCTTGGGAAGGTCAGATCAATCATTTTCTTGATTTCGGGTTGGTTAGGTTGTGTGTGTTCTTGTTTAACTAGGCTTATTGTTTAAGCACGAGGATAGATTTACGGCGCGGTACGTTTGCAAAGTGTTGGCGCTCTTCTTAAATGAATATCTTGATTATTTTCCTTATTTCTTGAATACAGATTGAATATAAACTTATATAAAAGCGTAATCCGTCAGTGAGACTACTTCCTTGCTCAGTGCACCAGACAATGAGTAAAGTTTGCAACCCAGAAATAGCTCTGATAAAAAAAAAATATGCCTGAATTACTATTTAGATGTACAATGGCATGACAAACACAGGAAGTGTTTACAGCGATTTCAATCTGACGACCTCAGATGACGCTTGACCTCTACTAAACAACATAATTATTTTACTCATTATAGCACATCCCCACGAATTATGCCTCCTATCGTGAGATATCCTGTTTACAAGGTTTTCAATGTTTGACGTGTGGTGACTTCAGGTAACCTTTACAAAAAACAGTATAGTTCTTGTACTCAATATGAAGCATACACATGCTACATATAAAAACGTATTCATACTTCCTTTCATAAGATATCACGTTTAAAAGGTTTGACATCTGGTGACCCCAAATGACTTTTGAACACCAAAAACAATAGGGTTCTTGTACTTATACGGGCATCCACATTGCAAAGTATGAGATTAGTCAGTTTCTAATATTGAGATATCGTGTTTACAATATTTTCACAGTTATGGTGACCTCAACTGACCTTTGACCACAAAAAAAATAAGGTAGTTTATTTATTATGGGGCACATACGTGTTAAGTATGAGTTTTATCAAAGTTATCCTATATCATGTTTCCAAGCAAGGCGTCACACACATCCACGCCATCATAACTGCACCAGTTTCTCATGTCATCGAAACCAAAAGGAACCCTTAGAATAAACCCAAACAAACAAAATACCAAAAAAAAAAACATTATCCAACAAACAAAGACAAAAATATATTTATCCGAGACCACCATAAAAGAAGAATAAATAAAACAACTCACCAAAAATACAAGCAAATGGAATCGAACCTAAAATTTGATTACTTCATTCATTTCGATATTATTACCGCATGCTAACAGTTAAGAATCGCTGTAAATATTTGAATGTGTTATATTTCGAATTCATTCGGTAAGGAATAAGGTCTATTCTGTCTGCTCACTGAGTAAATAAGTAAACATTTATAATAACAATAGTAATGATCATGATAATGATAATACTAATAATAGTAACAATAATACTAATAATACTAATCATATAAAAAATAATAATAATATTCGTTAACATCCATCTGAGAAAGGACGTTTCTTTAATATTTGGTATACATCAAACTTTCTGCAACTTGAGACACCTCTAATGTTCCTTCCCTTAAATAGAAGAAAAGAATGAAAAGACCAATACTACATTTGTAGTTGGCACACGCTTGAATTATACTAGAGAATGATACAAATAAATTCAAGTTTATTCAAGTCAACATTCATTTTATCGACAACTCACAATTCTTTTATTGCCAAGTCTAGTCAAGTAACAATTCGATAAAATTATGACTCGAGTCCAAGTCATTGACTTGAGTCAACAACTTTTCAAAATGGATGGCATGATATAAAACAACATGCTGATCTGCTTTGGATAGTTCTAATCCACACATAATTCGATACCCTGCAATCTGTTTAAGAGATTACCGTGTTTAAGTAATTGATTGCTCTGGTTTACACAATTGGGCAAAGCTTATGTTTCGATCATTTGATGGGCGGTTTGGGTTTCAGTTCCAAAATGTTTTGAGGTGGATAGTGTAGCAAATTCAGCAAAACTTGCAGTTGAAGGAATTACTACTTTAACCTGTAGAGAAACACAAAGAATAAAAGTCTTAGGTTTAAGCATTGTAAACCACTGTATAAATTTAATATGTCATCAATGATAAATACTGGTTACCATACTGTAAAACACATTATGAACCAATCATTTATTTTCTCTAACAGGGTCCATTGTTACACTCTTTACTTTTAATGTTTGCACTAGTTCTTGTGATAAAAACTTCTAAGGGTTTTGTGGTGACAAACAATGTGACACTTATATTGAAGAGTAAAATATTCCAAACATTTACTTGAAAACCATCTCATTTTCCCCCAAACTCAAGATATAATTGATTGAATGTAACAAATTTTTAAAGGATAGACATTCAAATACAAATACAGATCAAAGTAGGAAGACTGTGATATCATCCTGGCAAATGCTCTTCAAACGTTTTACTTATGCTACTATAATCTTCTTGTTGATTTATCATTGAAACCTGATACCTTTGCTTATCTATAAAGTCTTATGTACTTAGAAGTTCATCAAATATATATTTTTTTGCAGAAATATTATTTCCTCTGTGTATAAAATGAATACAAAATTCTGAAAACAATCAAAGACATTTTTAGCTGAAGTGACCTGATGACTTCATCCATGGCGCTGTTGCCATGCAGATGCATTTACAAAGTATCTTCGCGATAAACAATTCTTTTAAACAATTTTGCAACGCAAGTCAGCCATCAGAAAATCCTTAAAAGCTTTATGTGTTCTTGTTACTTGAAAGGAAACACATGATTGTTTCATTTATCATCACATCAATAGTTGGTACAATGAAACCATTCTGCAAACAAAACTTTAGTAATGGTACTTTTTTTACATATTAAATCAGTGCTACAAAAGAAGGTGATGATTGATATATGAAACGGAGCACTAAGCCGTTAATATCTCAATACATGTCTTAGTAGCTTTACATTTCATGCTTGTCCATCATAGTATTTAAGTTGTTTTATTATCCGTATTTTGACAAGGAAGATGCAAAAGGTTATTTGATGCACAATGAAAGCATAGTTCAGAGAAAACAATACTTTTGTCTTTTATTTATTTATTTCATTTTCTGTATTTTCGGTCTTTCTGTATTATATTCACTTCATTTGTTTACCTTGAATCGGATAGGGTTCTTTCTTTGCTTTAGGGTATGTGAATTAATCGATATCTAAAATGACCAGTGTATTCATATGTTATGATAATGCAACTGATTCTGACGACAGTTGGATCAGGTTTGAAAAAATAAATAAAAATAAAACAACTTCTCAGTGTACAGCTGACATCACATCTGTTTGCTTCAAGTTCACTTTTGGTATTAAAACAGGTCAACCTCAAAATAATATTATTTTGGAAACGATACATAGGAATTGAAAGCAACTTTCATCAGAAAAAACATTTTTGTTCTTAAGTATGATAATATCAAAGGGAAGGAATGGTTATTGATTTTTTGACAAAAATTAAGTAATTGTAAACATTACAAATCATACATGTAAGTAGATAAATACACAAATGAAAAGAATTACATTTTTAACATGCTTTAGATAACCTTTTATTTTCATTTAGGATCTTGAATTGTTTTTATTAATTTCTGGAAAAAAATTAAAATATCAGGTAATTTTTGCAGTGTCCTGTAGTAAAAGTAAAGACTTTCGAATTTCATATCTTCTCTTCATTGCAGTCAGCTTACATCTCAAAGCCAAATCTGGCAAGGACAATAACATTCAAAAAGTATTTTCATTCCAAAATCTTTCATTTGATCTAATAAGGCTCATGAGATTCACATACACGCAAGAGAATGTACATGACAAGACGGTCAACCTACATCAGGCAGTGAGAATCATTATGGTTAATTAAAGCTGAATAGAATCTTAAAATGAGAGATTAATTGTATTACCTTGTATTAAAGGAGAAGCTTCAGCTATGACCGAATCTATAGCAACATTGTAGGGATGATATAAATGAATTTACATCGTCTCCCCACGAGTAAACAACAGTTGAACAGTAGTCTGTGTACAGATATAATTGTGTACTCCCATTCAGAGAACTGTATTGTCAAACGTTTATATATATTGGGTTCATCGTCAAGACCTGTCTCTGAAGGCTCTATCAATCGTTGTATTAAGTTAAATCCCAAATTACCCATACATGTTTCAATTGCAAAAAGATTTAGTATACTAAAAATATTCTTTATTTCCTTATCAAAATAAGCATAAAAGATCCAATACAAAATGATTAATCTTCTTTTGCTTCAATCTAAAGTTGTAGCAGAATATCTGAAAATTAAAATTCAAAAGAAATGAAAAGTCTTCTCAGTAGATCACAGAATAGTCATCTTGGTTGTTCAAATAACACCTCAGTAACTTCAGACACAGCATGTAGTTATCCTGAAATATAAAACATTATGTATTAGGAATCAACATTGTTTGATGTAGGTCCTGAAAAGATTAAACCTAATTGACAGGGATAAGATTAAGATATTAATATGTGTGAATATATCGTTTTCAAACTTAAAGATGGCAAGATGATCTTCAAATTTGTCAATCATAACAAAGAGAATAATCAGTAAGACTTCATGAAAGTTTTCTGGATTTCCAAGCAATGAATGTATTCTTCAATATCATGTTTCTTCAAGTATTTTTTTATTGTATGCTAAATATAAATGAGTGCTTGTTTAAAGGAAGTTTCACATTGAAATATTACCTGTGATACCATGAAGTTCACATTTTTCCTTCTCAATCTCTGCACAGCCAGATATAAATCACAAGCGCCTTCTGTCTCCAGACATTTTATTTGAGCTTTAGCTGTGACATACACAGCACTGACACCAACTCCATTTCTGAAATGAAAAGTAGAAAAGTTCAGTTTCTCCTGAATTACTGCTAAACTATGTGTATGCATTTTAAATATGAAGTAGACAAACTTGTTAATATAAACACTACTATTTGTTTGTTTCAACGTCTTGTGCAATGCAGTGCTATAGAACTGTTTTTAAACAATGTTAAATATGTAAATACATTATTATTTATCAAAAAATCTTAGCTTTTATGATTCCCGCTAATATGTACAAATCAGCAAATATACATACAGACAGTGAATAACTGTAGGACCAGATGTGTTGTTTCCAGTTGATTGTATGAAATCCAACATCCTAGAAAGATTTTCATCATCACTAAGAAATGCTTCAAAAGTCAAGTGATTCACAATAACTGATTCCTGAGAAAAAGATCAAATGAAAATTGTTGAAATTACTTGATGTAGTTAAGATATGTGCAATGAGAGGTGGAATCAGTTGGGTAAACTATTTAACAAGCAAAGCATAGAGAGCTATTCCATTGTAATAAAAAACCTTGATTTGATCCAAGAAGATGAAACATGTTCTTAAATGTTTTACGTCATAGATTACCGGATGATCTTGGTGTATGACTTCAAATTTCTGTGTTCTCAACAGATCTTGACTTTCGGTGTTAACACACTTCACTGTGATGGATCCATAAGTGATCAACCCAGAATCTGGCCAATATTTTGCAGCAGTCTGTTGAATTACACAATGAAGAGAGAGGTGCAAACAATAAATACCTAACCATCCTCATTATGCTTTTTTATAATTATAACTTGTAAAATAAATATAGTGTGTTATGGATATTGAGATTCATTGCTAAGATTACTTTTTTGCAAATCGGATCATCAAATAATATATGATATGATATATGATATGAGAAAATGGATGATAGGATATGCTTGGCTTGTGGATGTGAGAGGGTTAATGCAGACAGATCAAGTGGCCTATTTTTGAAAGGCTTGCATGGCATAAATCTCTTACAAAAGTAATCCATGTGTTTGTACAAACCTTGTTAGCTGTGCTCATGTCATTCAGCATGATAATGGTACTACATTTGTAATCATAGACAAGTCTCCAAAAATCTTCCAAGATTGAAGCCAGAGGATCTTGGGTCAAAATAATTGAACCATCATCCTATATTAAACATAGAAATCATTTTTTTATAAATGCAGAAAATAATGATATCCAAGCAAACATTCCAAGGATATGTTGCTGTAGTAATATGAAAGTTGAATCTGAAGAACATATACCATCATGACATCATGGACGACCTACTACTTACAGGTAAACATAGTTTACACTGATACAACAATATCAATAGTTAAAGTTAAAGGGCACCGACTTAAATGCTGATATATTGTAAACACTCACAAAACATTGCACTCCAGGTTGTATACTGCTGTTTATCTGTGAGATTGTATTTGATACATACCACTGTTTATCATTCAGAAATGACCTTCTAAGCATCTGAGGCACATCAATTTACGGACGACTTAGTTTAACACACACAGTTTTTAGCCAGTTCCTCATATGTAACTCGATAGGAAACTATGTAACATTTAAGGCATCATATCACAATTGTATGAAGCATGTACAATTTGTCAGCGACTAAAACAGTGTTGAATGTACCTCAAGTGTGACGAGTTATTCATAAACAGTTAAAAGAAAATGTTTCGTTTGAATTCTTTCAGTTGAAAAACAAAACAAAAAACAATGGGTTAATTAACATTCTTTTTTAGGACAGAGTAGCTGATTTCATCATCCATTTTAAGAGTATTGGAATATCTTGAAAACCAGAATACCTTTAAAAGCATAACAAACATTCAAAACTTTCTCTTTTTAGTTTGGTCTTAATAAATCAACAATCAAATTTTGCCTAATCATCTGGCTTAAATGACGTTCAAGATATTGAGATAGGGGTTTTAATTAAAAATTGCAGAATATTTCTCTTCCATGGAAGTGACATATTATCTACTACTGGGGTAAATGGTTAAATATACATCTTAAAACACCATACATCAGCATGAACTAACCGATTCCTACTCTGCAATTGTGGCACTATCATCACACAAAGGACGCATTCTTCAAAAACCATGTGAGTCTTGAGTTGCTTGACTTAATTATACTATAGAGTCCACAGCAAATATTGTTCACTGTGCAGGCTAATGCTTAGGCTCAAATACCATCCCTTCTCCTTAAATATTGGAGCTTATCGTAGAATACCATCAAATTTACAAGTATTCATAATACCACTAGTTTAGGAAAAGCTTGTGAATAAATCTTCATGTATGGATGTACTAACCTCTAGCTTGGTAGCATTTACATAATCATTGCTGCCATAAGTAACACCATTTGACTTCAAGACTGGTCTGTATGAGTCCACTGTAAAGAATTCAATAAATCATCAAAGAAAACATTTGCTGGATACTTTTATGATGGCAAATAAGTCTGAATAAACAATTCATTTAAATTGTCATTGTAAACAAAGTTTGAAGCAATTTTAATTAATTTAATCCATTTTCATTGATTTTATATCTATTTAAACATTTGATAGAAACTAAAAACAGCCATGTACAAAGCTATTATGCTACAGTAAACATGAACCATTTCACACCACACCTTCATATTACACTTGAGAAATTGGCCAAATACTTAAAGTGTAGTAAGAAAAAACAAGTTTCGTCCTTTCAATAAATATGAAGAACAATTTAAAATGAAGCAGTTTCAATAGTTGTGCTAAGTAAGTGCATAAAAAAATTAAAACAGGCATATACAGAATTAAGAGGCATATTAAGACTGTAATTAAGATTTTTATAAGTAGTTTAAAACGGAATGTTCTGCTAAGAAATAACAATCAACTCAAAATTTCTAGTACTGAATAAGTTAGTAGACTGTACCCTTATTTGCGGAGCCAGAGGAGAATGAACTTCATGATAGAGACAGTGTGGCTTTTAGGTCTCTGAAGCAGTCTCATTTGTAGGGTTGGAGGTTCTCCTCCGGTAACAAATGAGACGTTAAATCGTGCATATAAGGTCTTTTGAAGTAGCCATGAATGCAAGGTTTTACTAATAAATACTTTGCGTGAGGTTAAAAGAAAGAGAGGGGGTTCATATTCTCCCGCAGCAAAATGAAAAGGTATCCCTGACTAAATGTTCCAACAACTGACAATCGGAGGAGGAACCAAGGTCCCCCTGGCCCTCCCCTTTTGGGCACGCCGTTGGTTGAAGGCTTTGTACATACAAGGAATGATTCCAGGAAATCTGTTTTTGTAGGCATTCTTTTGGGATTCTCCCATCTGCTGCTGCCATGGCATGTTAAATTCTTTGATTGTTGTCAGTGCCTAAAGGAGTAAGTAAGAAACCAGAATTTCACGATATTGATAATATCAACGAACAAGACATTCACAAGTCAGTAAGCTAAACATGTGTTTGTTGTTTAGCCTACAAATTAACAACCTCAGCAGAGGCATTTTAGTGTCCATTGGTTAACCATGAGATTTTTCTAAAAATGTTTCTTATGATTGTCCAGGAAGAATAAGAGAAGGTAATAGTGCCAATATCTTGTCTTAAGTGAGATGTTTGTAAATGTACTGTAAGTCTACTTTAATGAATCACATAACCACTGATGACATGTGAATGTGTTAATATAACTTATGGTAAGATTTCATATTATAAATATATATGTAAT
>JAIPMN010038262.1:0-11031 GCA_020650975.1 Apostichopus californicus
ATTGGTTGAATTCAAACTAGCGGGTTTGGGGAACTGTATGCGATTAATTTTAAGTGTGGAGATTGTCGTGGACACTTTTCTCATTATCTGCGAATATCCTTAATTACTCACCAATTAACGTTGCTGGCAGGGAAAAATTTGGCTAATATCTTAGTTAGCTGTTTTGTGATTGATATATGTAAAAAACTCGATGGACATGTCAAAAAAGTAGAAAACGGCGACCAAACGCAAAATGCTGCTTTAAGTAGCAGCCGCAGTGCAACAAGTTTTATTGCAATTTTAGTGTAAGATTGTTATTCGGTTTCCAATTAATGGTTTCATTAAAACTTCATATATTTTTGGAAATTGAAGGGTTTGCGTAATTACTGCCTCACTTTTGTCTACTTTCTATCTCTCGTTCTCAGGGAGTCCTAGAGCCACCAGACTTATCCACCAGACTTATCCACGTATAACGGTCTCAAGGTGCATCACAATATTACCCAGGTGGTCAAACCGGCACCATAGAAATAATCCCTCCACATGGCAGCAACTAAACAACACTCAACTGACAATCTATCTCATCGGTCCCACATTTATTCATCTGGGTGACGAGGCAAGCCTTAGATCACAAGTCCACTGCGGTAACCACTTGACCACACTGCTCTCTCAAATGCTCTCATTTTCCTTTCACTTACAAGTACAATACTTGGTCCTACTAATACTGTGTTTGTTATACAGTTCAAATATTTGTGGAAAAACAACTTAACTGAACTGAACTGAAGCATTAAAAAACTATCCACTGAATGTATTGGATCAAGTCCCATATTCCCCTTGTCGGATTCTTTCATTTATTTTAACTGTAACTTACTTTCGTGAAGTGCTGAACATTTTCAACATAATTTGAAAAATGATAAACAGTACTCGACTATAAACTGTCTATCATTAAGTAAAAAATATCTCACTCATATTAGTTCATTAATCATAATTAGTTAATTAAAATTTGTAAGGGATGTGAAGTGTCTTGAATCTCAAAATAATCTGACGACAAAACAACTAAATGTTGCTTTTATAAATCCCCTGACAAGTAAATGGAAGAATCCCAGCGGGTAAGGATGGGATTTGTTCCACTGACTGATGACCAGTGGAGACCGTAGCCACGCCCCCCCCCCTCAATACTCCCATCAATACTTTTGCAAAATGAATGTTAAACGTTGACTATCAGTTTTGAAAATTTAGCCGTGTCCCCCTCCTTCTTGTGCACATGTTATGTCCCCATATCCCCTCTCCCTCAAAATTTTTGCCAAATGAATGTTAAACACTGACTATTAGTTTTGAAACATTTCCTTTGCCTGTAAACAATTACATGATCATTTACATGATGACACATACAAAAATCAACTTTTAATTGTTTAAAATTCTTCATTATTTGAAGAAGAAAAAAGAATTGTAAGACTACAGATTTTGGCCGAGAACTGTATCCAACATTTCAAGAAAATCAACTCCAAATCTTCCTCTTATGTATACATGGAGTTTAAACGACACATGAAACAGAGGATCTACTTCAAATTCAACGTCCAGGTTGTTTTTTTGTTTTCTTAGCTCCATTATACAAACAAGTGAAATGTCCAATTCATTATTAAATTATCAAGAAACATGCCCAAACAATCCTAACTTATAGCAGAATATTTCTCAAGTTCAAAAATAAATGTTGTGCTACAGTGCCATGATATGTACGGATATAGCTGGATACAAAATATACTTCCCTTTCCCAGAAAATCTACCGCACACTGGCAAATTTGACATGCTCTTCAAATGCTGTTTAATTGGCCTTATTACTGCTAAATTGCTCAGAGTAAAATGGAATATACCCCACACATTTCTAACTGTTTCATGCTATAACCATAAAATGCTGTTTATGAACCATAAATTTCTGTTTGTGAACCATAAGTTGCTATTTATGAACCATCAATGCAAACTAGTCTGTCCTACAGTATTAACTTAACCTTACAAGCTAAGGTCCAGATCTTACCTTGGGGGGTGGTGGTGTGGGTGGGGGGTGGAGGGAGGAAGAGGTAATTTATGTTACACACAAATAACAATATTGAAACTTACCTTTACAATCCATGGATTAACACCTTCCAACAAACAAAGTAAAAACTTCCTGTTTATCGATCAAGAACATCCGGAAAATTTACTACAGTTACTCAGTCCTTCCAAAAACCTCAGTTTATCTGAGTAGTAGCTAGCTGATCTTTCTACACCTCAAACCAACCTACTGTGTATATAGTCAACTTTCAAGAGGATATCCCTGCAAAAGTTTGACCTTTTTCTGAAGGGGCCACTAACCAACCAACCTGTGACTGCACTGCACTCGCCACTTTAGAGCAGAGCAAAATTGTTCAGTTAGTGTCAGTAATAATGCAAGACAACACAGATGGATTAGATCTTTTTATAAACCAAAGCCCTTTGACCTTGTGGGGGCCTGTTAAGGATAAAAACCTGTTAACACTATCTCTTTCGGACTAAAAACTCCACCTGAACCATGGAGCTATAAACAGAAGATGATACATGTAAAGATAAACTGTAATGCTATGTCAGTCTCACGCTTGGATTGTCACACATAATCAACAAGCACTAGGCTGGAGTCCTCTTGTTGCACAAGGCAATTCAATGGGGGTGTTTTCATTGCTTCTAAAGTTCTATTACTGACAATTCTTTTTTTAATAGCTATGACCTTTGGGATCCTATTTCTGTTTCTGTCCCTGGCCATACCAGAGATGCATCAAAGCCTGACACCTCTTGTCCAGCAAGTGCACACTTGAAAAACAATTGAATTGCTTTGAAAAGGTAACAATTACCTGATTCCTAAAACATATGAAGAGAATTAATTAGTCCCAAAAAAAGAGTTTATCTCTGATCGTTTCTGTTGAACAAGTCTGACAACAGTCATATAGTTCATTTTTAATCCTGAGGTGAATACAAGCACATAAAACAAAAACATTAAACATGAAGGTCTCATTCTATCAAAATCGCGACGTATTATTATCGTGGGATCTGAGGTGGCTAGAACCTCCAAAACTGAGTACAGTTGGAAGTGTACATCGATGGCAGTTTGACCTTTTCTTGCCGTGTATCAAAGGTGTTAAAGGCATTGAAGACTCGCCCCAAATCGCTGTGAAAAAGTTAACTTTCCGTTGCTTGCAAGTGAAGTTTTTTTCCTTATTGCTACAAAATGCAGACAGTAATGAAACGTGATACCTTGTTATCTCTTATCTGGACCTGAGATGTCCATTGCTGCTACTGTATGTACACTGTGTTATGGGTATTGACCGTAGTTGCATGTAGTGACTGTACACTAGTGTCTAATTACCGACGGTAG
The DNA here is from genome assembly GCA_020650975.1 of Apostichopus californicus. Lineage (NCBI taxonomy): Eukaryota > Metazoa > Echinodermata > Holothuroidea > Aspidochirotida > Stichopodidae > Apostichopus > Apostichopus californicus. The sequence goes on from JAIPMN010038262.1 coordinate 3,359, forward strand.
CAAGCTGTGTGTGTATTTTCAGGGATCGATGGTGGTGTCTAATACTTCTGTTACACCTCATTCGAAACTAGGTCAGATTACCAGCATGAAACGTTTCTTTGTGCGCGAGTCTTCACACCCTTTAAACAAAGCCGGGTTATTATATAGTATCCAGTTTGGCTTATGTTATGTCTTTCTTTAACCAAAATGCTAAGGAAAATGTTTCCAATATTATTATTCTACCACATGTGATCTATGCAGTGCCTGTTTGGTACCATTTTATATTGCAAAAAGACAAAGAAAGAATAATTAAGTTTCTTAAATACACATCAGCTATATTTAATTTAGATTACAAAATGCTATTAGAAAAAGTCAATGCTGCTGCATGAACTGAGTTTACAAGAATGGCTAATAATAAGATTAACAGTTGATCAGAATCACCCTTTGTTTACTGTACTAAAAGTCTCCTGCACAAATCGAACAGAAATTTAAGAAATCCCCACATCTTGCCAAAATCCAGAACACAAGCTTTACATAAACTCTTTTTTACACTGTGCTGCTTAGAATGTTTGTTGTAGTCTGTTTGTTATATCGTTTTATGTATTAACATTTGTATGTGAAGATGTATTTTATGTAAAATCCTATCATATCAACTTTTTATATAAGTTATTCTGCCTGTTAACATATTTTATGACTCCTCTTTATAAGTTTTATATTTATGCTGGAATGAATAAAATACGGATACAAAGAAAATGCATCATACATACACACTGGGGCAGTACATACACATCATACATAGTGTAGTGTGTACATGGCATGTACAGTATGTTTCAACTGCAATACTGTACCAATACTGTACCAATACTGCACAAATACTGTGCTTTTACTGTTCTAATACTGTACTAATTTACTGTACTAATAATGTACTAATACTGCACTAATACTGTTCTAATATAGTACTAATACTGTTCTAATATTGTACTAATACTGCACTAATAATGTAAGTTTATAATACTAATAATGTTCTAATATTGTACTAATACTGTACTAATACTGTAATAATACTTAACTAATACTGCTCTTATACGTTACTAATACTGTACTAATACTGTACTAATACCGTACTAATACTGTTCTAATATTGTACTAATACTGCACTAATAATGTAAGTTTATAATACTAATAATGTTCTAATATTGTACTAATACTGTACTAATACTGTAATAATACTTAACTAATACTGCTCTTATACGTTACTAATACTGTACTAATACTGTACTAATACTGCACTAATAATGTACTAATAATGTACTCATAATGTTCTAATACCGTACTAATACTGCTCTAATATTGTACTAATACTGCACTAATAATGTACTAATAATGTACTCATAATGTTCTAATACCGTACTAATACTGCTCTAATATTGTACTAATACTGCACTAATAATGCACTAATAATGTACTAATACTGTACTAATACTGTACTAATACTGTACTAATACTGTACTAATACTGTACTAATACTGTACTAATACTGTGCTAATACTGTGGTAATACTGTACTGATACTGTACTGATACTGTACTGATACTGTACTGATACTGTACTATTAATGTACTAATACTGTACTAATACTGTACTAATACTGTACTAATATTGTACTAATACTGTACTAATAATGTAATACTGTACTAATACTGTACTAATACTGTACTCATACTGTACTAATACTGTACTAATAATGTAATACTGTTCTAATACTGTACTAATACTGTACTATTAATGTACTAAAACTGTCTGTACTAATACCAATCATACTAACTACAATACATCAGCATGTATTTACATGTATACAATATGAAGAAAAGCTATCATCAGGAAATAATATCAATCTTTAGTATCAGTTCTGAAGGCTCTGCATCCTGTCTCTTAGTATAAAATACACTGTTTTTCTGTGTACAGAAACTGCTATACACCATTAACATGCCTGCGTAACAGTCTGCCTAATTTGCATAGCATTTTGCAATGCGATACCGCATAAATTATTCCCTTCACCGTATATATATATAGTCATTGCCTGTGAATCAGTTATTCAGTAACTAAACATAGCCATACACCTAACAAATTAAAAGTAATTGTTGCCATTCAGTCTATTGTGAAAATTGATTTATTATATAAAAGATTTCTCTGGCGTGCCCAGATTAAATGAACAATGTAGGAAAGTATATATGTTTACATCTTACCCGGATTTCCATTCTTCTTGGTTTTGAAATGTTTTCAATAAATTGGCCTGGAGATTGGCCTTGGGATGGTTTATTTTTAGCAAGGGCTTTGAAATTGGTGGATTGATGCATATCAGGGATTTTGGATATGGCTAATTTGCACCTGAATACCACTTTGAACCAGCCTTTTTGATCATGACACAGAATTCCACCAGTTGATTTTAGCGAATAACATTTGCATCACGAAACGGCATACGAAATGGCCTTTATTCAAAGTATGACTGGGTCATAGAGGGCCTTTACGTATATAGTACAGAAAGGTTACTAGATCACTCTAGAGAAGGTCATAAGAGTGCTGAGGTTGTGGGGAGACAGGTAAGCAAGTAGAGTGACTCAAATTTACCGAAACTACAAGGTAAATAGCAATAAATTTGTGTATTAGGAATGTTTAAATGACTCCATTCCATCAAAACGAAATCAGGACACCGATAAATATATTTTTAAATATTCAAAGTATGACTGGGGTTGTCACTAAGGTTGGATGACTTGAGGGGGAGGGGGAGAGAGGGGGGAAGAGTGGATTTTACTGTCATTTTTGTCTGACTAGGCATCTCACATTTCCCAACAATTCCATAACCCTCCAAAACAAGAGGTCTCCTGATAAAATTATGAAGCTTTGCCCCATCCCCTCCCCCCCCCCCCACCTCTATTTTTTTCATTTTCAGCCCGGGAAAGAATTTGACCACTGGGAGTCGGCTTCAATGATCACAGGTCAGTAACCCCTCCTTTGTTAAATCCTTGATTTGTCTCTGCCCCCCCCCCCAATGAAAGGGAAATTTTTATTTATTATTATCACTTAGCAAAATATGGCATTTAGAGCTACTTATATTGACCAAATTTATATAGTCTAAGATATGCCTCACAATGCATTATTTTATATCCAACTTTTTTTATATTCTTGGGGAGGACTATTACACCTCCCCCCCCCCCTTCCAATTTGTGAGTCAGCTTCAGTGACCCCAGGGCAGCACTCCCTCCTTTATAACATATTTTTTTCAAATAAGAGGTCTCCGAGCATCATGGCAGCTGTTCCATGGACAATTGAGTAATCATGTGATTGTATATATGTAAATATATACAAATTTTAAGATAAAATGTCAAAGCAATCCTTATGAGCAAATTGTCATGAAACATTGTAATTCCAAGTTAAATGTCATAGTCGAGCCAATTAATACATCAAATTTTGAGATGAAATCTTCAAAAGTTAACCTCTTCGGATAAAATTTTAAAGCTTCGCCCCATCTCCCCCACCCCCCCCGTCCCACCTCTATTTTTTTCCCTTTCAGCCCGGGGAAAGAATTTGACCACTGGGAGTCGGCTTTAATGACCCCAGGGCAGTAACCCCTCCTTTGCTAAATCCTTGATTTGTCTCTGCCCCGAGTCCCCCTCCTTAAAAGTTCAAGACCCAACCTAAATCAGTCAAGGAAATTGTTATTTATTATTATTAGTAGCAAAATCTGGCATTTAGAGCTACTTATATTGACCAACTTCATATAGTCTAAAATATGCACCATTTTATGTCCATTTTTTTTTTAAATTCATGAGGAGGAATACCACACCCCACCCCCCCTCCCCCTTCCAATATGTGAGTCAGCTTCAGTGACCCCAGGGCAGCACCCCCTCCTTTATAACATATTTCTTTCGCCTATGGTTCTCCCATAAAGGTCTGGAACCCTATGTAAATCACTCATGGAAATTTTGAGTTCCCTCACCCAACCACCTTCGAAGTCCTGTACACTCCACTGCCCATGGCACCCAAGAAAACTATCTATGCAATTGGCAAATGAATATTGCTCATCCACTCCATAAGGAATTTTTGATGAGGACAAAACACCACAGTGGCCAAACAAAGACAACCAGTGGACTACAATTCTGGGACAAGGACTTTTCCAGAACATATAACTTCAAAGAAACAATGAATCCTCATATATTTAACAGCAATGTAATATTACTTCCACCTGATAGTAAATAATGCAATAGGCCTATAGTATATAGACAGTGAGTCTGATAAACATCTTGCTAGGTTTAAAACTAACCACAAGTTCAAGGAGACAGGACTAACAAGATGAAAACTATGTGTAAAATTAAGTTGGCCTGACATTTCGATCCTAGCAGGATCTTCTTCAGAGGCTAAATGACAAGTAACAGTAACAGAAGGGACAAAACACGCACAGAATACAGACAGGTTATTGAGCATGGTGAACACAAAGATAGATGTAAGGGGATTAGTAGACAAGGGATAGAGAGAAGAAAGAAAGAAACCAACAGGGGAAGAGGAGAGGTAGGAGATAAACAGTGGAGGGACAAAGAGAGGATTAAGGGAAGGGGGTAGGGAATAAACTGGAGAAGGAGAAAGACAGAAAGACTAAAAATATCTTCTCATGAAATTGATGTAATTAAACATGAGCAATTGAGGTGGAATGAATCAGATATTAAGAGGAAATGAGCGGGCATAGCACAGATGTGCTACTAGTCAAATACCTTTAGGTGTTCAATATTGAAGTAAAACTGTAATTATTTGAGAGAAACTGCGATAAAGAAACCAGTTAATACGTTCTAGAAATTTTCCTGATCATTTGGTATACCTGTAAACTGTAAAGATCTGATAGTCAGTCATATCAGAATAAACTAATTATTTCCTGGCTAAATCCTTCACATTTATTTCCTTTCATATCTTTCAGCTATTATTTATATTTGCATTAGGTATTAAGTACCCCCCTCCCCTCCCCCCCCCCAAACTCCACCTTACCCTTCCTCCTGTCTTTTTTCTGTTTTACCCATAATTCATCAGTATTTACTGCCGGGTTCAATCATTCGTAATTTTGCATACTCGTTAATTAATCTTTCTGTCTTTCCGTTTATCTTTTTAGACAAGACGAACATTAATTACTCTTCCTCCGGTTGATGATCCCGATCATCACATTGACCTGCTGGACATTGGTCATTTTGCTCATGTAGAACTAGAGGCTGTCGACGACGATAATAATTACCCAGTCGTGAACTTGAGTGAACGTGTACTTCATGTGAAGAGTCTCCATGGTGATAATACTGGTACCATGCACATAGGGGAACAAGATATCCTGAATGTTGAACCTGACCATTCAAAATACTTACCATTCAGCCTAACAGTGTATCAGGTTTGTATATGTCATGACTTAGATGTGTAATTATAGCATAGTGATATTAGAACACAGACAGTAAGGCTACTCACGTAAAGGGTATCCATGGTGATAATACTGGTACCATGCACATAGGGGAACAAGATATCCTGAATGTTGAACCTAACCATTCAAAATACTTACCATTCAGCCTAACAGTGTATCAGGTTTGTATATGTCATGACTTAGATGTGTAATTATAGCATAGTGATATTAGAACACAGACAGTAAGGCTGCTCATATGAAGGGTATCCATGGTGATAATACTGATACCATGCACATAGGGGAACAAGATATCCTGAATGTTGAACCTAACCATTCAAAATACTTACCCTTCAGCCTTCATATGTCTTGACTTAAATGTTATATAAATTGTTCAAATTGTTCAACAGAGCTCTGCCATTTTCACTTGGTGTTTCACTGGGTGTTTCTTGGTGTTTTAGGTGTTCTTGGTGTTTCCTCACAATTACCAAAGGATTTATATGATAAGACTATCTGAGTGATTTATACATTCTTTTCTATCTAGAATGGAGAGGCAATTCTTCCAGAGCATACCATTAGTCAAGATGTAACCATCGACTTGCAAGGTGGGAGAGTTGCTGGCGTACAAGATTTAGAGGTACACAAAGGTGCTGAACTGAAGTTACATCCCGATGCCAAGATCAACAGCTATAATGCCAGCTTGGTAAACCTGAGGTCCCTGTCTGTATTTGGATCAGGGCTGGTTACGTATCACGGTCTTGCAGAACAAGGCGACCAACTTCATGTGAATTTAGAGGAGAAGTTTCACATTAAAGGAGGTGGCCTTGTCAAAGCCAACTATCTCTTACTTGAGAGTAAGTCCAACTTTGTTTTGGTTGAGTTGGTAATTAGGGGTAAGGTTTGATACCTTGAGGTTTTTTTTTGTTGTTGAAAATTGAGAGAAAAGAATTGTTGTTTATCAGAGGAGCTGGAAAATGGATCATCAAGGGAACTGGAGCCAGATAGATAAATAACTTATTTGAAATTCAAAGCGTTTCTCGTACCTAAATAGTAAATGGAAAATTGACTGCATTGGAAAAAAGGGGCTTAGCAATTTTTGTTAAACTGGGATTTTGAACCAGTGAACCCAGCATTACATAACTACTGAGGGACAACTATTAAATGTTGAAGTAAAGCTTCAGCCGGATTGACATCTAGTTCCCTTTAATCGTTCTTTTCAGGTAAAGATCTTGAAATTGACCATGAGGGTGTCCTTGATGTATCAGGGCGAGGATGGAGCCGGGGCGTCGGTCCTGGCGCAGGGTTGACAGACAATGATGGTGGGTCTGGTGGCTCTCATGGGGGTCAAGGAGGTCGTGGCGGAGGTGCTAGTGTCTCTGCAGATGCTTATGGAGATACCATGTACCCAGAACACTACGGCAGTGGAGGAAGTGACCAGAATAATAATCAGAAGGTAGACTTAATATAATATGCTAAACATTCTAACGTAATAGTTGTTGCCTCTAAAGATGCTACTATTTCAAATAATGAGACGAGTAAAGGTAAAACTTGCTCAAAATGTTGCCTACTTTTGAGAGGAATAAAAGCAGTGTTCAGTCTTGTTCTTCTTTGCTGTGCCTCCTTGGTGATAGTAATGAGACATACCTGTGTTTCTCTACACTATCTGTGTCATGGTTTATTGTAGTGTTCAGGAGTGGTGATAGTAATGAGATGTACCTGTGTTTCTCTACACTATCTGTGTCATGTTTTATTGTAGTGTTCAGGAGTGGTGATAGTAATGAGACGTACCTGTGTTCCTATCCACTATCTGTGTCATGTTTTATTGTAGTGTTCAGGAGTGGTGATAGTAATGAGATGTACCTGTGTTTCTCTACACTATCTGTGTCATGTTTTATTGTAGTGTTCTTGAGTGGTGATAGTAATGAGATGTACCTGTGTTCCTATCCACTATCTGTGTCATGTTTTATTGTAGTGCTTAGGAGTGGTGATAGTAATGAGATGTACCTGTGTTCCTATCCACTATCTGTGTCATGTTTTATTGTAGTGTTCAGGAGTGGTGATAGTAATGAGACATACCTGTGTTCCTATCCACTATCTGTGTCATGTTTTATTGTAGTGTTCAGGAGTGGTGATAGTAATGAGATATACCTGTGTTTCTCTACACTATCTGTGTCATGTTTTATTGTAGTGTTCAGGAGTGGTGATAGTAATGAGACATACCTGTGTTCCTATCCACTATCTGTGTCATGTTTTATTGTAGTGTTCAGGAG